>VYZV01044860.1:40786-64228 GCA_013401275.1 Pandion haliaetus | reverse complement strand
AACTTTGACCCTGAAATTCCTGGTCAAAGATGACTGGTGTCAGAAAATTAAGACCAGATCCAACGCTTGGCTCTCCTCCTAACTAATGCCTCATTTGCTTTAAATAGGCACAGACATTTGGCTGTGAATATTGCTATACTTCAATTAAAATAATCGACATGTGTATTTACATTTATTTCTAGATAAAACTTGTTACTTTATTTCATGTTAATGAGAATGGTTTCACGATTAATGTTACTGTGTTCTTTTCTTCATGTACTGCCTGTCATTTTGCCGTATTACCGTACTCAGTAGAGCCAGGACTGACCCTGCATAATACACTATCTTTTGTTCTTTTCCATGTAGTGTTTTCTCCTAAATTTCTGACAACTTCATATATCTTTGGAGAGTCCTTTTTTTCCTTAATAGTTGCATCTTTCGTAATTCAGTACTTGCATTTGTGGATGATGGGGTTGGAAGGAGAGTCTGGTTCAATGACTCCATTCCAGCAGCTTCGAAGTTATTTATGACTTTCTACAGAATACTCATTAGTCTCCCCCTCTGCCTCTCTCCAGTTCTTTTGTGAACACTTTCCAAGATGGTGACCCTGTTGCCTGCCTTTCAGCAAAACAACCCAATTAGCCTCACTAAATGTGCTTGCATTTCTTAGGCTTATTTTTCTTTCCGTACTTTGAGGGCCATTTCTTCATGTTCTGACAGTAAGTACTTTACATATACCTTTTCATTGTTTTCATTATCTCTCATTATGTATTTATAAAGAGTTACTATACTCTTTCAATAGCATTTTTTTCCTCTAGTGTGTATTAACGCATTTCTACCTGTTCCTTTATGCAGTATGCCTTCTAATTTTTATCATACTTGCTGCTCTTGCATTACAGAATAACTTTTTACTGTTCTTCGTTCTTGCTATCACTATTCTGACTATACAGATTAGCAGCATGTTTACAGTATTCTGTTTAGCTTTATCAGTACATCAGAAAGAGAAATTGCCCCACTAGAGCTGTCTGTACAGCCTCTCTGTGTACAGTCTTTAGCATATAGTGCTAATTTTGTAAGTCTGTTTATGTTCACTATATTACATTTTATTCCTCATATCTTTTCCTGCAGCACTGTTCCCTAGTCAGTATTTTCTGTGGTTTATATTTGTCCCTTAGAGCTTTTCTTCTCCAAGTGTATCTTGATAAAGTCTCAGTGAAATGATTGTCATATTTATCCAGTAATATTACATCTTTAGTCAACATGTTAACCACTTTTTATCTTTGACTACAGATGAAGTTCAGAGTGTGTTTTCTCCTCCTAATTCTTGAAAAAAATTGTGATTTCACCTTATCCTTGCTTACCCCACCTCCTTCCTATTTGACAGAGCATTGGTTAAGACATGATCTTGCTTTTTATCCCCTTTGTATTAATGCTGTGCATTTTTCAGATGTTCTTTTCGACTATTTTTGAAATTCAGGGATTCCTACTGAAATTCGGGGATTGCAGCTTTCTATGGTTGTGTGACTTTTGTGTTCAGGGCTATAATATATTGCCATAAATGTAGCAATAGTCGTTACTTTCTGTGGCTATGTTTTTGGTTATGCAAGCAGTTCTTAGGGTCTTAGTAAGACATGGAGTACAGAGTATGGATTTGCAAAAGTTTTTCTCTCTCACAATGCCTTTCAAGACCTTCCTATTAATAGAAGCACTTATGTAGAGGGCAAAGGAAGCGATGCAGATGTTGACATCGTGAAGTAGCCAGTCTAACTGGGGTGAGGGTGTCAGCAGCACATCACATGCAGATATGATCCAAGCAACAGTAATTTTGTGGGCTGAATGTTTAAATAAGAGCTCCTGCTGCCACTCTCCTTTGACACTTGACGTTGAATCAGTGTTACCTTCTGTGTGCTCTTCTCTTCAGCTGCACTGTGAATTTGAGCTGGATTAGATGCATGGCAGTGTTGCCACCTGTTTGATGTTACTCGATTTGTTCTTCAGCAACTCTTCAGTTCAGTATAAGAGAGCTCTCAAGTCTGTTCAAGAGTATCATTTGGGCTCTCTTGCTAGTAATCAGTGACATATTTCAATTGTAAATATAGTAGAAACAGATTGAGTTGTTTAACTTCTTATGGAGGAAATGGAAGGCCATTAACATAATCATAAGGCTATTTAACTTCTGCAGCTATAGTATCCTCACTAGGCGTGAATCATGGGGGGAAGTGCTGTACAATTATACACACTCAATTCTTGATCTTTTTCTCAGCTTTACCAAGACAAATGCAGAGGTTCTACAACAGTTGTTTCAGCAACTAGGAAGAACCCAATATATCCCAGTTGAAATCAGCCGGATAGCAAGCTAGTGCTTGAGGCATAGAAAGCTGAATACGGCATAAGATTATGCCAATAACTGATCCATAGCATTGTGAAACACCATGAGGCAGTACACAGACGACCCAATTTCTGTATTGTTGTTGTATTAGTTATTTTTCTCTTGGACCATTAATTGACAGTTACGATATTGCAACATGAAGTATGAACTTGGAGAAGAAATGGTAAGCTACTGAAAAAACTTCAGAATATGTAGTTTATTTTCTGCATAAAAATAAATCATTATGCTATTATATTGCATTATCAATGCATAATTGGTTTCTAACTGACCATTTTATTGATTTTTTTTTTTGTCTCTTTTAGAAATTGAGAAGGCAACAGCCTTCCTTTGATGGTTATATGAGGTGTCACACACTATACAACACAGAAAGTAAATATCATAAAAGTAGATCTCTGTCCGTCTATAGTTTGCTAAGTGTAAGGAATGTAGATGCGGAATTCCCATATTCATGTTCCTCGTGGAGTTTATGTCAAGGATTAATTTTTTCTTGTTATTTCCAATAGAATATTATATGAAGGAGTATTTAGTCTTGAGAAAGTAATGAATTATATTGCTACTTAATTTAATGTGACTTACATTACAGTAGGGCAATAAATCATATGCATCCTTAGATTGGCTTTGAAACGTTTCTATGGCCAAGATCAGGATGTAAATTGAAAAACTGACATACCATTTTAGAAATAATGATACAGCTGCAGCAGGGATAGAGATGGCCAAGGATAAAGAGGCAGCCTCATTTTCTGAGGTAATTGCACCTGTGCTCCTCTCATGATTTTTGACATTGCAGGAGTGAGGCTTCAGAAGGTGACTTAAGTTTATTGCCAGTGGTTCTGTTTTTGTCTGGAACAAGGAAAGTGTAATTGTGGGGGTCACATCTCTTATGTAATGAGTTTTATGATTAAAAAAATATTTTTATGACTAATTTATTGATTTGTAGTTTACCAAGAACCCGTAGGCAGTGGATAAGAAATATTTTGGGTCTAATTTTACAGCTCTTTTTTGCTAATTGTTTTTGTGCTTTTGACTGTTCAAGTGGTTTCTTTCTTGCTCAATTGTTCGCTCTCTTCTCTTTCCTCTACCCCTTCGAGGTTAGGTAAATGAAGTTCGGGTCATATGACATTACAGATCCTCTATAGATTCAGATATTTTGATCAAGAGCTACCAGAGTTTTTGCTTTAAGAAACTTGTATGTTTTCCTTGTTTGAGAATAGCATTACCTGTCTTTAATTCTGTAGCTAACCTCACTAGTTGTGAATCAGTTGAATGAATATTAAATAAGAACATTTATTCACTACTTTATCTTTTTTTTTCAGTCCTAAGAAAACTTAGGTCATTGAGCATGTCACCATACATGATATATGAGATTATTATGAAGCTATGAGCCTAAAAGTACCAATACTGTAAGAGATATTAACTATAATCATTATGTTTAACAAGATGTCCGTGTAAAGGTAACGCATGTACAATTTTATTTGCCTTGGAGAACAGTTTAAATGCAGATGAGCAACACAACAAATTCATATTTGAAATATGTAAGTGGAGTTGCACTATATTCAAACTTAGGAGATTATATCAATACGGTATGACTGTTAGTATCTAATTTAGCAGGCTAAATTACCTGACTAATCTCCCTAGGATCTCTTCAAAGTATATGAGAGAACATGGCTCCTCCAGAGAGTAATTCTTGAGTAGAAGCCTAATTTAAGGCTCTGAATTGTCCTCTGGAGCCAAAGTTTATTGCTCTCCTTTGAATAAGCAGGAGCTTGGTTAATAATTACTAATTATTTATCAGCATGCTAAGGTAGGTATCCAAAAAGGAAATCAGAATGTGTATGAAATGTTGACCTAGTTACAGCAATTTGGGGTATTCTGTAATTTTAGGCTAAATGGCCCACTTTGGACTCTTATTTCTATAGTTCCAGACTTCCTGTTGAGGAGCAGCAAAAAAAGGCTTAAAAGGACATTTACCAGAATATAAGATATTAAAACAGGCCTCACATCAAGAAATCACAAGAGAGCCTCACATAACTTTTGGTCTAAACGTATGGGGGAAACCAGAAGTAGATTAAAAGAGGCTGTTTGAAAGAACTTATTAATCTACAAATTCCTGGGTATTTCTAAGATGCAGTATCTTATAAAGCCTGATAGGTATTCCATCAGCCTCTGCAACAGATGCAGAGGTAACAACACAGTTATAAATATTACCTTCCTGAAGCTAAGTGCCTTTCCTGAGACCCCATAAATAGCAACTGCCGAGTTACAGATGGAGAACTCGGCTTGGGAGTTTCACAGCTATTGCCTTGTAACTAGCAGAAGCTGTAGTGTTGGTGTGGGGATTTTGTTGATTTGCCTTAAAATTGCATGATGGTTACATTCATGGAAATTAAATATTTTTGGAAGGTCCTTAAATTGATATCATGATTATAGGCCATTTTCTGCTTGGTAGATGTTTGTTTGCTGAACATACATATATACAAGTGCATGAGCGTTATGGGTTTGTGTGGCACGGGTTTTTTTTGTAGTGGGGGAGGGGCCACAGGGATGGCTCCTGTGAGAAGCTGCTGGAAGCTCCCCCGGCTCCAAGTCGGACCCACTTCTGGCCCAGGCCGACCCCATCAGTGACAGTGGGAGCGCCTCTGGGAGAATGTATTTAAGAAGGGGAACCTGCAGTGTGTAGTGGGTTGGAACGTGAGAGGAACCCCTCTGCAGATACTGAGGTCAGTGAAGAAGGAGGGGGACGAGGGGGCACCTGAGGAGGCTGATGGCCCTGCAGCCCGTGGTGAGACGGCAGGCTGTCCCCCTGCAGCCCGTGGGGGTGAACAGGGAGTGGAGGCCCCCAAAGATGGCCGTGATTCCATGGGAAAATCCGCGCTGGAGCAGTGTGTGACTGGAGAACAGCCCGCGGAAAGGGCCCGCGCCAGGGAAGTTCGGGAAGAACTGAAGCCCACGGAAAGGACCCACGCCAGGGAAGTTTGTGAGGAACTGCAGCCCGTGGAAAGGACCCACGTTGGAGAAGTTTATGGAGGACTGTCTCCCATGGGAGGGACCNGGGAGGAAGGTGTTCTGAGGTTTGGGTTTACTTCCTAATAGCCTTGTTTTGATTTGATTTGTAGTAAATGAAATTGATTTTGTTTCTTCCCCAAGTGGAGCCTGTCTTTTGCCCGTGACCATAAGTGGGGAGTGATCCCTCCCAGTCCTTGTCTCGACCCACGAGCCTGCCTTTGGATTTTCTCCTCATTCCATCGTGGCCAGGCGAGGGGGTGGGGAGTGAGCGAGCGGCTTCGTGGTGCTTTTTTATCAGCTGGGCTGAAACCATGACAATGAGCTCATCAAGGAAACCTCTGAAGTGAGTTCAGTTTCCAGGCTAGGAAAAGCTTTTGAGTAGTATTGAGCTTCCAAAAGCTGGAATAAGTGTCTTGTGATTGAGCCAGTTTGTGGCCTTGTAGTACCTCCTAAAATAGATTGAATTTGAGCTGACTCAACCTTCTGTTTAGACTGTTCCTTAAATTGGAGTAATTGCATCACAACTGTGAAGAGATTTATTAACCCTTCAGTTCTTCCATCTAATTAATTCTGGCGTAATTGTATCCACCTGACTCAAAAAGAATAAAAAAAAAAGGAAAAAGTAAATGAAATAATTATACCATACTAGAAAAGTCTACCTATTTCTTGAGGAAGGGGTGTGAGTGGAGGAGGGAGGATAGCTTTATGAAAACATTTAAAATACCACCTAGGTTTTTGTGATTGCTGTGGGTATGTCTGTACTTCAGTCAAATCATATGATGAACAGATTAGTTAGGCATACCTGTTCTACCTTTAATTGAGCTGGCCTGGATCATCAGTGATGTCATGGTTGCACAGATTTCTGCGTGGATTATACTATCTATACTAGACCTTGCGTATTAAGTTGTGTGTGTTCACTGCTATAGCTGTTCATATTCATAGGTTATCATAGTTATGTATCAGTGAAGTAATTAGATAAAACCTCCCCTGATGAATTATTGGTATGTTGATTTGATGTAGAGATTTCTAACAGATGTTTAATGTGTTAATAGCATGTCCTATTCATTCTCTGCAAAATGAGCTGCTTGTTGAATAACATTTGTTTAGGTTTGCGTAACAAAACAAAGCAGAGATATTCATGCTAGCTCAGCCTGATAGAGCAGTATTTTCAGATGGCACAAGATAATTGCATACAGCTGCATGTTAGCAGCTAACACAGTATTCCACCTGGGTTTGTATTACTCCGCTTCTTGGTGTAGGTAATTAAACAAAGCAGAACAGATTAAATAAAATTTCCCTTGTTTATATCTATAGGCTAATATAAGTTCTTAATGTCCTGTTAAGTGAATAAGCTTAAAGTTGAAGTATTGGGAGCAATGAAATAAAAAATTGTCTAATAATGATGTATTTAGTGCTAGCCTTCATTGTTTTATGAGAAGATACTCTTCTTGATGCAGATGGATCATTTTGACATGATTATTTTGGCATGTCTTGTCACAAGTAGTCAGCTATGTTTGGTAAGACAGAAAGTTTTATTTTCCTAATTTTTGAAATATCACAACTTTCCTAATCTCTAATGGTTATAATTTGAGTTAGTAAGCTCCAGTTCCCTATCAAAATGCTTTAACTTGTAGTCCTAACATGACCAATGCCAGTAAAATATTCTAGTATATTATCTGGCAGTAAATAAAACCTGTCAAAAAAATCAATAAAAAGAACAGTGCTTAGCAAAAGACATATGCCTCATAAATAATATGTCATGACAACTAGCAGCCATAGTAACATATCTGAAGGAAAAGGCTGAAAAAAGTAACCAACCAGAAGGAGCTAATGGGTTATTTTTGCTAGAGATCTGCCATAGACTTTTCCTGTCACAATATTGTAGCATTTGTGATAAAGCAAAAGGATTTGTGGTGTGATTTTTCTAGCATACTATAGAAATTCCAGATAGCAAAGATCAGCCTACATTAATTTTTATAAAGAGCAAGTGTGTCACCCTATCACTAATCCCTTTATATATGAGTATTATATTAGTATTACTCTTCTGTCTTAACCTGAGTCTGTCTGACTCACCGTTTTTCAAATATATGCGATGCACATATGCCAAAGGCACATTTAACTACTTATGAATCATTAGTTCAAATCATAAAATATAACATTTTGGAAGAAACACATCCTAATAGTTTGGAAATGACAGATAGGTTAATGGATTTGAGAGAAATCTGTATGTTTTGCTTGAATTGGCAGACTAAATAACTGTCAAATTTTTTGATAGTAATGTTATTTTTATTTTATTTTATTATTAAATGAGTATGCCGGAAATATTTGTGGTAAAGAGGTATATTTGCTTTAACGCAGTATATGATAGTGAAGTGTAAAATGACAACAATAGCATGGAAGAGCCACACCACCACCCAAAAAACCCCTCTGAACCCCCACAATCCTGTCTCCCCAAAACAAGATATAAAGATATTGTGAAACACTAGCACTAAAAGTAAGCTTTTAGGGAGATTTCACAGCAAGAGTTAATTTGAGTCCTAGATGAAGCCAGATTTAATATCATGGAAAACTTGGAATATGAAGGCCAAAAAGTTTTTATACAGAAGATGGTGGAGACATAATGTAGGGGATAGGGTATAACACAGTAGCAAATAGCGGTAGAATAGTAATAAAATACAATAATAAAAGAAAGTAATTGTGGAATTGTCATCTTGAATTGATTCAAAATTAGAAATTTAGTTAGAAAGGCCAGGGAGGAGGAGAGAAAGCAAGAAGGGACATAGTGTACAGCTTTAGCAGTTGCAGGAAAAGAATGGATTATGGCAGTAGTGATTTCAAAGAATTTGGGGGCTTTACTTTTTTTTTTTTTTGTGTGTCAGCTTTGCATTTAGCAGGTAAATTAAAATGTAAGTCTCCCATGTGTCCTCTCATGCAAAGAAAGACGAAAGAAAGTTGTAATGCAAATGCACAAGAGTTCCTTGAGTACTTAATGGGCTGGTTTATAAGAAGTTCAATGCTTGTCCAATTTATTTGCATTTACTCTGTGGGTGGCAGAACAGCTGTTGTGAAGTATTGTCTTCCAGTATTAACATTAAAAAAAAAAATTACATGACATTTAAGTTAAATGTGAGGCTTCACTAATACATTCATAGTTTTCCTTTGTTTCATTTGTGATTTTACTGTACAAAGAATTCGGTGCTCCTATTACTGTTGATGAATTGAAAGTGTGTTATTATCACATCAGCCTTACAGAAGCTGGTATGCAAAAAGGTGGCAGGAGCATAACATCACAGCCCTCCTGATGTGCAAAGTGCAGAAGTCATGCTATTTGCTAATTACGTACCTTTTCTTCTGTGAGCAGAGATACTGAATAAGACCAGAAATTACAAAGTGGCACTGACTACCTGTACCATATTCTCAGGAGAGCAGTGTGTCACTATTCAAACAGAAAAAGAGATCTCTTCTTGAAATTTTAAAATAAGTTCTCCTTTTGGGATTAAGAACATTATTTCTGGTAATTCAGAAGAGAGGCAAAATGACCCCGTAGCTTCATAGGTTGTTCTGGATGCTTTTCAAGCACGTCTGCCTCAAAAGTGCTGTGCGATGCTTTTGGTGGATAGGGTGGTACTGAATATGATTTCAGTGTTTCTGTATACTTGCATAGGAATCATATTGAGGAAAAATACCTATTGAGAGAAAAGACTGGTTTGGGTCACATGAATACTATAAAGAGGATCATCTCAGCACTCAAGGAGTCTGGTCCTCTGTGTCATTTGGGAAAAAAACTCCAAATAGGCAGGAAGTTGAAAGGTTTTTAGTATATTTCTGTTTTAATTCTCTATTAATGAGAATATATATGATAAATGAAAAAAATATTTCCAGTCAAATAGTACGAAGTGTTACTTTGTGGTGTTAGTAGATCTGTGGATAGATCTCACGCTGCTTAGGATTTTCTACTGTTATGGTCAGAATACAGAAATTTGTCCTACTCAAAACACTACTGCTTATGGATCAGATGGAAATGTTCGTTACTCTCTGTAAAGAGTGTCTCTTTTGGGGTGGGACTGAGATTAATTATCTTCATTTTGACTTGTGCTAGGCCTGGATTCATCTAATGTCACATCTCCTGTGTGCTTACTGGCACCTCCCACTAAAGTGCATACAAGCAGCCTTGCACACTTCTCTGTGCCAGTATTGGAAATCTAAATTAAAATATGCTCTCAGCAAGCAGTGCCACAAAGGTCAACATGAGGAAGAACATTCTGTCTGCAATTTGGGCAGCATGAATGGTAGCCAAAGAAACCAGCTGTGGAAAACAAAAGAAAATATAAGCAGATATTAAAAAATACAAAATCATATTTAGAAAACTCAAACCACAGAATGGAACCCTAAAAAGGGATTTATGATGTATCAGTTTTAATTCTGATTTGCAGTCTGTTATTATGATATAATCTGTGGTTCTCTTTGGGGAACAGCAAACAGCATCTGGTAGCTCTTTGGATTCCTTCCAAACTGCTATGAAATAGATACGAATATAGAAAAGCAGCATGAAGGATAGGCAGCTGCTTAGCATATCGGAACGATGAGAAATTCTTGTTTTTCAGGGAATTCTGTTCTTTATATTCTGGTAAAGTTTATTGTTATGAATGCTGAGTTTAAAATAAAACTTAAGCAAGCTTCTTATTTCAAGTGCTGTAATATTGCTTTGCAGTGTGAATGTGTTCACAGCCATCACTGAACATTTCCATAACTGAATAACATAGAAATGTGGGGGCTAGCTGAGCTTACCAGTCAGTCTTCAGCACTGTACTGGAGTGACTCAGCCACTTTGAGGCTGTGTCTGCCTTAGGTTCACTGTCTCTTTGAAACACCATATTGTGCCGCAGCATCACAGCTGGGAAAGTCTGTCTGGGGATAAGGCAGCATAACTGGGAAAGACCACTGCAGCTGGCTGACTTCTGCAGCTTCAGCAGCCTTTAAAGGCAACAGCTCAAACTCTACTGACAGAAAATCCACGTAACCTTTTGCAGATTGATGTGAGCTGACTCTGTCAATAGTTTAGGCTGATGCAAATGAGTTTGCTGCTGAGAATAACTGGAAACTATTTGGTTGTGTTTGCACAGCGCAGAATGCAAGCTGATGTATGCCATTTTTTGGTTTTGGCTTTGATGGGTGGCCATTGGTGGCTAAGTTTACATCAACAAATAGTGTTGATAGCACAACAGCTGCTGCTGAGGACCCAATGTCTAGTTTACATGCACTCCAGAGGGATTCACTCTGGACTAGCTCTAGACTGGTCCCATGGACTGCATGCTCGCTAGCTGTTAACTAGTAGAAGATCGGGAAAAGCTCAGTTCTGTGAGCCTGGGCGGTTAGTTCCTGTCTCTCCACAAAAGTCTGTATAGATGTAGCCGGGAAGCCCAAGCAGAGGAAGACTATGATGTAGGTATACACATGTACCACATTTTCCTTCCTTTTCTCCCTTGGTATTTTAATGAAATATAATCACTTCCTTTGGAAAATTGTATTATGATTTAAGTAACCTCACTGTTATGAAATGCCTTTCAGTGGCCTGTCCAATTCCTTTAAATTGTGTCATACTTTTATTTCTTATAATAATTTCATACAAGTTCTCTGCTTTCCTTAAGATGATTGTGCTTAAATCTATATAAAAGATTTATCTTCTGCACCATATGTGTTTATTTTCCATTTATAGTTATTTACTTTAAAAATATGAATAATGAATAGGTGATAAACAAGTATGTAAGAAAAGTAATTATATAGGATATCTAGATATATCAGGTAAAGGCTGATTTCTACCCCACACACTTCACACATGGTTTCTTGTATTTTCCCTTCCGGGAAATCTCATCTCATGCTTACAGGATTTTTTTGTTTTAGTAGTTTATTGATAGTTGCCTCACATAGTGATCCTAATTGCTATTTACTTGTCTAACTCAGCGTGCTGATCTCCAAAGATACTGATGACTATTCAGTCACTTGATGTCAGTGAGTGCCCAGTATTGGGAGTAAGGTTCTTATAGTGAAATCCCTACACCTTGTGATTTGTTTTTACGTTTATAACTTCCAACCTGCATGATTAGATCATATGTACCATATAATGCAAATCAAAGATTCATATAAAATCCATGGTGAGAAGGATGTATAAGAATTTTCAAGCCTTTTAGTGACATCTCTGTTCTTCAAAAATCACATTAATCGTGAACATGAATAGAACAGTTAAGCTGTTTATTGCCACATATGTCTGTGAAAATGCTTATAGCTATATATGTTCTCATGGTGAAGAAATGCAATCCTAAAGAGGTGGTTATTTAATTATATGAAATATTACAGAATTTGAATAGTGAAAAACATCAAGAAAGAGCTTTATTCTTAATGCTTTCATCAGTCATCTATCTCACAAATTTATAAAGAACTTCCCCATCAACAGAATTGTTTGATTATTTTTTTTGTAAGGATTTGGAGTTCCAAACATGGCATCCAAACTGAAGATTTCATGAAGTTGGGCTTTACTTATAATGCGAGTAATAGTAAAATAATTTATACAATAAAACACACTTTCTTTTAATTCATCATCAGCCTCTTAACATGTTCTTAAACTAGGAAAGGTTTTCTATGTTTACTATTCAGTTGCTCGGAAACAAATTCTTTTTTCTATCTTTTATTGCAGGACAATCTATTAATGGTAGGGTCAAATAATAGAGAACAGCAGTCTCTTAGCCTTTGTGATTTGGAGTGTACTGAACAACAGAGTCACTTAATTATTTGTAAAAGCAGAGATACACACAGTAATTGGGAATGTTCATCTATGTTTCTTTATAATATAAAGTCTGCTTTAAAGTAATTTGACAACAGAACACAGATCCCTATTTGAAGCAAAGGGATTTTTATCACGGCCTTGATGTGTGGGAACGTGCATATAGCACTCCCCTCACAGAAGAAAAGAGAATAAGCCTTTGAAATGCACAGTCATTAGCATGGTCAAAAGTTTTACCTTCCAAAAATAGATGAGGGCTATTTGTTGTCTCTTAATAGGGAAGCTGTAGGAAAAAAATTACTCGGAATCCCAGCTTGTGGATACCATGGTGCTCTTGTAGGAACAAGAAGTTTTTAGTTAGATTATTACTCTTAAAACCCGCCCACCCATATCGGACTGAAAAGTAGATTACTTCACTTTAATTCAGTGGGAGCCTATTTGTTCCTAAAAATCTATGAAGAATATAATAGAGGTCGTTAGCAAAGCAATTCTATTACAACTCTGCATGCAGAATGTTAGCAGTAAGCATTAGAAGCTGCTGGATCAGTACCTTTGCAGTTTGCCCACTGACTCAAGCAGAAATTGTCCTGAACTCTATCAGAACATCTTGAGTGGTTACTTTTGTTGGGTTCTTTTTCTTTGTTGAATTTTGTTGGTTTGGGGTTGTTGGTTTTTTTGTTCTGCTTTGTTTCCTACAGATAAAGCATACCTGCTTATTGTGTGCTATTATATTATGAATTATATAACACCAAGTTGAAATAGAAGCTAGTAAGTCTTGCCTGTGACAAAAAAGCAATTACTTATACTTTGTAAAATTGTATTTATGTTTATTGTATGCAAGCAGTACAAGACATGATAGACTTAGCTAATTATTTTCTTCCTTTCCTTCAAGTATTGCGATTTTCTGAATGATGTAGCAGGAACATTTGTGGCTCCTAGCGATCTTTACCAGATTTTTAACTTAAGTGTTCTTTTTTGTCTTAGCAATGGAAAATAGGCCTAATCCTGCTTCTTTGAAAGTCAATAGCAACATTTTAATTCAGGTTAGCTGAAGAAACTCAGATAATTTAAACAGATTAGTTGATGACATTATTATTAAACTCTCCAAATTCATTATAACAAGTATTGTTTGTCTGTAAATCTCAAAGTGGTTAAAAGACAAGTTTATAAGAGGGATGCTGGTGCCTAAATGTCCCTGCAGACATCTAAATCAAGCATTTAAATGTCAATGTATTCATACCTCACCTGTCAAGTACTGAGAAGAAAACTCCTTTGGATTTTTAGTTTCAAATTCCATAGCTGTATAAGCTGATAATTTGCTGCTTCTCAGCATTTGTATGGCTTACCGAATGTGACCAGTGAGCTGAGCTGCAAGTAACCTGTTAGAATCATTGGTCTTATTTGTGAAAACAATGTATATGCAGCATGGATGCTCATGGCCCCTGTTCCATGGTGATATGCAGAGGATGTGCTTAAATAAGGTGATGAGAAAACTGCCAGAAAAGATGGTGTAAAATGGTTTTGCTAAAAATATTTTGATGAAATGTTGGAGAGACTGGAGTCACACCTCCTTCCTAATCTAAGGGATTTACATTCAGGTTTTCATGCGGACCAATTGGCTAGCCCTGTCAGAGACTTTCATGATGGAGCTGTTCTATTTAGAATTAAGTACTTAAATATGTTTTAAGCCAGAGAGAAGAACTCTGTATCCTAGTGATTAAGGCAGCCCTTCGGGATGGGGAATCAGGCTTTCAGATTCCACGACAATGAACATTTCAGTATTCTAAATTAAGCATTCATTAGAGCAGGGACTTGAACTCAGTCCTCCCCCCTCCCAAGTGAATACCCTAATCATGGAGCTATGGCAATTCCTACGTGTTCATAATGATCCAGGGAGTATGTTTGGATTCCTTGTGGTGCCAGGGAGGTGCGGATACAAGAGTAGGAGGATGAATGCAGAGTCCGTTTTCAGAAGCTGGCTGTGGCACTCTTCTGAAAGTGGAAAGCAAGTATTCAGATGCCCTTTAGTTACAGGGGTTTTGAATGTGTGCTTTCTGTTATCTCATGTGCGTGTTGTAACCAGTGAGCAACCAGGTAAAAGTGCAACTCCGTCAAACGTGTTTTGAAAGAATCGATGTTTCTTAGTTTTCAGAATGAAGCTGAGGACCCCATTTCAGAACGTTTCAGAGTTACAAATCAGGGGATAAATGCCATCATCTGCCAGAAGTGAGCTGCCTGAGCCTGTGGAAAGGAAAGGACTCAGCTTTCTTGTCAGCCTTTTGTAGTGGCTAGCATAGATGCCCTGTGCTCAGCATGCTGTCCTTTCCTAAACACCTGATTCTCCTTACACATCGTGTAAGTGTCATGGTCAGATATCTATACATAAATTTGTAGCCTTGTCTAAAAATAGAGGTGCATTTTGCGATAGGTTTGATTTAAAGAAAAATTATACATTATCTTATATAAACTTCAAGTTTTGAAATACTGCATAAAAAAAAGAACTCTCTATATAACCTTCCCTATCATTAAAACCAGCAAATTAGCTAAGTGAAGAAATGATAATTGCAAGTGATTTGTATGGCATAAGTGTGTGCTGCTTTGTAAAAATAATTGCAGTTCTTGTGCCAAATACTTTTAAATATCTAATTGATTTTTAATATTTTTGACAGGAGGTTCCTTTTGTGAGCTTTAACAATTAATATTGTAATAGAGCAATCTAGGGACTTCCATGATTTAGCTCTAACAGTTTAATACATTGTACAATTTTGCACTCAATTACTATAAGTAGAACTGATGAAGTGTCTATTAAGTTTGTTCAATATTTCTCAATATAATTTTCAATTTTAATTGGTTTCATAGGATGGTTTGGGTTGGAAGCAACCTTAAAGATCATCTAGTTCCAACTCCCCTGCCATGGGCAGGGTCACCTTCCACTAGACCAGGTTGCTCAAAGCCCCATCCAGCCTGGCCTCGAACACTTCCAGGGATGCGGCATCCACCAACTTCTCTGGGCAACCTGTTCCAGTGCCTCACCATCCTCACAGTGAAGAACTCCTTCCTTACATCTAATCTAAATCTACCCTCTTTCAGTTTAAAGCCATTACATCTTGTCCTATCACTACATGGTCTTAGTTTATGACACTATTGAGCATAAGGCATAATGGTTGGAATTCCTAATGTGATTGTGAAAATGGGAGATTTTCAGGCAAAATGCATATTTTGGAAACCTCAAGTAGGGAAAACAGTGTTTTGCTTCTTTATACATATTATTTTACTTTAAATGGTCTTAATGTCCTCCTGCTTTGACACAGGAAGATGAAATTACATGGAGGAGGGGATTTTATCAAATCCATGCTTACATAGGCCCAAATTTGGACAAGTTTTAAGACTTCTAATAATACCACTTCTTGCATTCCCAATGAAAGTGTTTCACTTCTTCCTAGGTAGCTAGATCTTCAAAGATCTTTTTGTCACTTAGCATCACTAACCTTGATCATTCCATGGAGCATCAGAGCAGACTCCTATGGACTAGTAGGTGGGAAAGATGGAGAGGAGCATGTCATGGTGTCTGCTGAGGGAAGCTTAGAATTGAAAGTGTGGCACACGAGATCTGTGTCATAAGTGATGTGGGAATATGAAGGGAGAAAAATAGGCATAGAATCTGATAAGATCACAAGACAGGTATGGGGGAAAGAAGCTACAACTGGATTTACAAAGGAAAGGCACCAGAACAAAGAGAAGTTAGGAGTGGGAAGAGAATCTGTACAATTTGATCTGGCGATGGTAGCACTGGGATAGGTGAAGTATTTTGGAAATGGGGCACTGAAGGCAGGATGAAGTACAGATAAGAAAAGAGGCAGATGACTTCATGGAGTCTTGATTTCACCTGCATTGCTGGAGATTAGATGTGGGAGGTATTTTGAATTAATCCCCTTTTCTCCATGTTACAAGATCTGATTCAAAAATAGTCATTAAGCTCTGAAGATCACTTGCATTCCAGACAGTACCAAAGAATGTGTTTTAAATTCCAGAATAAAGTTGCCTCCTAAGCAGGGCGATGGTAGACATGGAAAGGAAAAGGTAGAAGAGAAGTTATTTTAACTTCATGAAACTTATTGTCAGTCCGGCTGGTCCTGCCCTTGTGTCAGGAGCAGTTAGGAGCCATTAACATTAGGTATGTATTCAAATGTGTGGATGGTGCCTTATTGGCTGATGGCTTATTTGATTGCAGATGAGGCTGTAAATTTATTTGTATGACAGAGACATGGCTACAAGGTGTAGCTCTTTCAGCATGAATTTTAATCTGGTAGAGATAAGATGTCTGTTTTCTCATTTGCTTTAGGAGCAGAGATACACACTTGAAATTGATTATTTGGAAGGTTAATGCTATAGGAATCTTAAAATAGTTTAAAATGGGAAATAACATCTGTCTGTATTTATGATTTCCCAGAGGAGGCAACTGTCTCTTTTCCTTCCCTAGTTTCAGGAGTAAGTTCTAGCAAAATTCAGCATCCATCAATAATAATTAGTCATTCTCTTTAAATATACTGAGGGCTTTGACAACAATACATCTAATCTACAGATTTGAAACTCTGAACAAATATGGTTCCTTAAGATGTCCTTGAAATATAGGATCCAGAGGGTGTGTGAGTTCATCTTTCTTCTTCATTTGGGAATGCTCATTCCCATGAGTTTTACCTTACAGAGTGTAAGCAATACCTTGATAAATCCATACTGCCATCACCTGGAAGCAAAACTGCACATCTCCTTGCTATGAAGAGGTGTGTGGGAGTTGGGGCACTTCCCCTCTTCTCACCCCCTGCCCCCAAGCTTAAGTGATGGAGTCGTTTGTTTTTTATTTGTTGTGTATCTGAAGCCACACTTGATAAGGTTCATACATTTCAAGTGTTACATTTTCTGAACTCATAGAACCTTATTTTATAAAAAGAAAGGTACTTAACATCTTGTCATAAAATCTAGTTGCTAATGAGGAGGCTTTAACCGTGATTGATGATTAGCATTATTGACTCACTTCAGTACCTTAAATAATATGTTTCCTGCCTAGACAACAAAATCACTTAGGTTACCTTCTTTGAATATTTAGTGTATGGCCTTGTTTCTTAGTTGAGAAAAGTTGAGAATGTTTCCTTTTCCAAGAAGATGGAGGAATTGCTTCTTTTCATTGTTTCTGTCAGTTCACTTTAAGTCTTTGGAAGATGTTGATTTTGCATAGGTTGAAAATTAGGCCAAAATTGGTGCCTTTTGCATTGTTTAATTTAATGTAAGGTCTATTGTAAACATAAATTATGCTAAACTGCCAATTTTCAATTACTTCATCAATCATTAGGCAGTGTAATAATGTTGCTTTAGTTTGCAGTTGACAGTTTTAGACAGATTATCTTATTCTACATTATTTTTGAGCCCTGAAAACGAGAAACTTTTTGTAAATGAGCTTTTGAAAATGAGATGGAATATTTTAAAAAAAATGTGAAGGAAGCATTTCATATTTGACATAATTAACAATTAAGTTGTTAACAAGTTATAGGGCTTTTTTAAAAGATAAAGTGAAAGGAATTTGTGCATTCAAAATCAATATAGATGGGACAGTATATCAGTGGGCATTAACTCAGGTCCTGGGAGACAATTCAAGGAAAAATTACACTAAGGATGGAAACACTGAGTCTTTAAAAGAAAACAGCACCACTTTTACAAACAACTGAGCAGTGGCACAGGTTTCCCCGGGAGGCTGTGAAATCTCCACCCTTGGAGATTCTGAATAGCCGTTTGGACATGGTTCTGGGCAGCCTCCTCTAGGTGGACCTGCTTGAGCAGGGGAGTTGGACCAGGTGGTCTCCAGTGGTCCCTTCCAACCTCAGCCATTCTGTGATAACCAGGTGTTAAGCCTGTGTTGCTTAGAGGCTAGAGTTTGGACTGGATAAGATCCTTGGAAGTCAAAAAGATAGGTGCAAAAACATAAATTAAGAAAAAAAAAAAAGCCCCAAAAACCCAAACCCCACCACATTTCAATTTATTTATTTTTAATGATCCAGCTTAACCAGTGTTCATGGCTTTTATTTTCTTTTGCAAGAGTTCAGAGCACAGCTGGCTCTAATTCAACTTCAGGAATTAATCTCTCTACTTTGATCAGTCTTGGTTTTCTTAGTGGCTTGAAAGTGAAGCAAATAAAACTGAAGCCAGATATTGGCATAATCTGGAAAAAGATTTAGTTTGCTTTATAATTTATTTATTTGGGGAAATTGTATAGCTCAGGAGAATGGTAATGGGATATATAATCTATCACCTTGAAATAACCAGTGTAAATAAGGTCACCATGATTAGTGATCAGAGCTTTTTTGGCATTCCAGTGGGTCACTGAATACCTTTGTGAAATGAGCTTGGTCTCAATCCAGTTCACAGACTTTCAGTGGTTTCTTTTACCTCAGGAAACATCAGCTTTTGCTGGCAATTTCCACAGACAGATAAGAACTTTTGTGGTCAACCTGTTTGAGAGAAGGGCTGCAGGTGTGAGATATTTAGGTATGTTTTGATGCTGCTTGATGGTATATCTGTATAAAATAGGTTGTTTCAGGGTCACCAGGTTAGATAATGTCTCTGGGTTTTGTTTGTTTTTATAAATAAGTATGTTACTAATTTTAAGCAAAGGTCTATAATTTTTAATGATGCCTTATCTTAATTTTTTTTCTATTATAACAAATCAATTCATTTTGAATCAATTTAGTTAAAACTTTATTGCTAACACTGTTTAATTGTACACACAAAGCTGATTTAGATTCTAAGCTTCTCTGCTTTTTTTTTTTTAATAATTAGAACCTGTCAAAAGTCTTGAGTTAGTAAACCCCTGAATTAGTAAAAATCAAGACTATGAATGGCAATATATCTTAATTACAGGGTGTGAACAAGCATAATTTTCCTGAGAATTTTGCTTTGAGATTTGTTAAGAAAAAAATCCTCTTCCATATTGTCGTGGTTTAACCCCAGCCAGCAACTAAGCACCACGCAGCTGCTCACTCACTTCCCCCCGCAACCCAGAGGGATGGGGGAGAAAATGGAGAAAAGAACTAAAACTTGTGGGTTGAGATAAGAACGGTTTAATAGAACAGAAAAGAAGAAACTAATATTGATAATGATAACACTAACGAAGTGATAACAGTAATAATAAAAGGGTTGGAATATACAAGTGATGCACAATGCAATTGCTCACCGCCCGCCAACCGACGCACCCGGAAGCCCCCGAGCCGCAACGCACCCGTCTCAGTTCCTCAAACGTCATATGGTATGGAATACTCTGTTGGTCACTTTGGGTCAGCTGCCCTGACTGTGTTCCCTCCCAGCTTCTTGTGCCCCTGCAGCTTTCTTGCTGGCTGGGCATGAGAAGCTGAAAAACCTTGACTTTAGACTGAACATTACTTAGCAACAACTGAAAACATCAGTGTGTTATCAACATTCTTCTCATACCTTGCTCAAAAACATAGCACTCTAACAGCTACTAGGAAGACAATTAACCCTATCCCAGCTGAAACCAGGACACATATGTACTATGAGGCTGGTGAAGTAATATACACTATGAAGGCTGATGTGAGGCCTAAGTGTTGCAATTTACTGGATCAAACCTCTGTGACTTTTCCCACCCCATCTATTGATTCTTAACCGAGAAGCTATGAAGTTAATTTTTGCATGGCAGAGTGTGCAGTACCAGCTTGTACTGCTTTCCTGCTGCCAACCATTCTAGATAATAAAATTGTGACATTTTTTAAACACTTATAGCAATGAAAGAATGTAATTGACAAGTTATGCATAGATAATTCCTATTTTGGATAGGAACACAAGCAACTGAAGAAAGGGGTTTTTAAACTAAATGCTGATGAAAAATTAAACTCATTTTGCATTCAGTTCATTCATTCCAGGTAAGAGATTAAAAACCTTGCGGTTCGTGAGTTTGTAAAGTGAGGTTTAAAAGCTTATTAAAAAATACTGAATGATTTCTCCTGCTCCCCACATAGTATGTATAACCTTCTTCTTCTGTAACCAAACATGCTCACTATCGCCTGTCACTTCCTTCCTTAGCATGTGATGGAGCCATTGAGATCTTTGTTGTGTTCTTCAGCTAATACTTTCATACTAGTTTGGACAACTCTGCTGTGTTCGTTGCAGTACTCATCTTACCTGTGCATCTTAAGGAACAAAGACTTCATTGGGATTCATAAGTTTTTGCACGCAGACATAATAAATACTTGATTTGGTGGAGGGGACTTCATTGCAATATACTATCCATCAAAGTCATTGGTTATTACAACTTATCCTGAGACTTTTTAGAATATAGTTGAGTAACAGAAATACAAGCAAGTTCATTCTCCTGTTGTGTATGAAAAGTATGAGATATGTTTAAACTCTGTGCTGCTGATTCCACAAACATGTACTGTCCAAACAAGATAACTGTTTGCATTGTTTTGGACTGTGCAGAAAGAGAATTTCAAGGGTCAATGGAAGCTCCTCCATTAATTCTTTCTCCTTAACCTCAATGTTAACATCCATGCCTCATCCCCTGGTCTGTCCCCTCTCTTTTTTTCATTCTTCACCCCGAAAGATCTTAGACAGACCTTAATTATTCCCAGTAAATGTTTGATAACCATATTAAAGAGGGTACCTTGAATGTTACTTGTTAATTTATTTTGCTTAGTTTGTATCCAAAACATACACAGTTCGTGAGGATTTTTCTATTTCCATCATTTATGTGCGCTCAAAGAGAAAGAGCAAATAATAGAGATTTTATAATTTTTCTGCGGAGATTTTTGTGATGTAAATGTAAAGTTGAAGGTTAAGTTCCCTATACTTTTCCTGCCCGTGTGATATAGACATAGTCTTGTACTTACTGGTTGCACTTCTTCCTTACTTTCCTGTTTTGTTACTCACCTTCTACTGACTAATTTGTTGCTGACGTGTGTCAGCTGATAAAGGTTGTCTCTCAAGTTGATTCAAGCCTCTGTAGAAGCAGACAGTTAAAAAAGATTGCTTCAGCCACTTCCATTTAAAATAAAATTGTTATTAAATTGTGCGTGTCCAAGGTGTGCCCCACAGTCCTATAACATCCAGGACTGATTCATTTTTTCCAAACATCCATGCCATTCCATTTTGTGCCAATACAAACTTGCCTTCATACCTATAATAAACATATTAACTGTCATGTGTATAACATTTTGGGGATAGAAGGAAGAAATCATACACACCTGCCAAAACATGTAAGCCTTTATTCATAGAGCTCAGATAAATTATTGCAGTCCAAGTCTATAACAACATAGCAAGAAACATTAATCCACATCTTCGTGTAGTACTCTGTCTCTTGACTGCTATTATCCAGCTATATGGTTATCCAGATTTTCAATATACGGTGTAGGAGTGAAATAAGGATTATTTAAACCAACAAGACAGACTACTCAGATTATATTTTTATGAGTTAAGTTGCAGCTCATATTTTATAATGTTTGTGATTCAGTCATTGTAGATCTGAAAATGGGTACAGTGCTCTTCAGCTTCTTCAAGAGATTGTTCATTTTGTTGGAATGATAAGGCTTTTCTTTCAAGTCCTCAATGTGTGACCGAGTCTTGCAACTACTGATCTTTGGAAAGAGGCTGAAATGCCATGCAAAGAGCTAAAAGGTCCTTGAGAAAAACTGTTGCCATGTGGCTTCTTTGGCTAACTAGGATACAGGAATCTCTGGGACATGCTACTTGCAAGTGTGTTCCCAGGTAAGCTTCTTTAATGTTGCAGTACAGTCCAAGAAATGCTTATAAAAGGGACATTGAAACTAAATCCAGTCTGGATAGTTCTAATTATTTTATTATTGCTCTGGTATTGAATTTGAAAAAAAAGCTAACTGAAGTGAAGAGTAATACTTCACCTTCAAGTAATTCTAGATATATATCTACTCACAGTTTTCTGTTGAAGTAAAAAAAGGAAAAAACCTGTGAAAGTAATGTTAGTTGTATTTCTTTATGCTTTCTTATATAATTTTAAATAAGTTCTCTGTATCATTGATAACTAAGAGTACATAATTAAGATAAAGTAGTTACCATACTTCTAGACATAAAACCCACGCTTAAGTAAGCCCACACGTTCAGACAGTCCTTTCCTAATCAGTCAGAAGCGGGGGGGAATGAAAAGAAAGACAGACTTTGTAGTAGTGGAAATCAGGTGAGGGTGAATAATAGCAAGATTACTATTGAGAGATGCAGATTATGCTAGGGGGGATCAGGCTGTGGGAGACAGAGAAGCAGCTCTGAGATAAGCTTCTCTTTATACTACTTCTGTGTACACACAACCACAATGCAGCTGCATCACAGGTTTTTTAATGTATAACCTCCAAGCTGTGAATATGAAAATAGTGTAAAGTAAATCTGAAGGATACAATTCCCTTTAAAATAAGCTTTCATCTAGCAGTATATAGCTTTTCATTGATATGATAATGTAATTACCTAATTTAAAATGAACACTAGAATACAACAGTAAAATACATATCAAAATTATGAGGACCGCTTCTGCTCTTAACAGTTACCAGAGCTGATGTGAACACAGTTCACCTACTAAGTGCCTCATGTCTTTTTTGTGCTTTCATCATAACTATTTCTGATCTGCCTTTCAAGCTGACCCCTTTGTAGTCTCACATGTTTAACAAACATCGTAGGCAATGGCATTTCACAAGTGAATTACTTTGTCACTGGAGTCAATGCTACTATTCTCCTAGTTTCTGTATTTTTATCTTCTATCTTCGTGGCTCTGAACTACTTGCATTCTTGAAAGTCTCATGTTAATAAAGCAGAGCACATAGACTTAGCAATGGAATAGTCTATTAAGAAGCAGTTTGTGGTCTTGGGAACTGTATTCTTTTTGTATTAAAATAGGAATGCTGAATAGAAGCTGTAGCTCTGCTTTTTAATCGTGCTTGAGACTGTCCACAGATGTGTCTTTCAAGTACCTTGAAATCCAGCTTTTGAATGTCAGACTTTACCATTACAGCAGGCTCATTTCTGTACACCTCAGCATTTGTTTGCACTTGGTCATTTGATGTTTGCACTCGGTCATTTGATGAGGGGTCTTGTGGCTGCCTTGGTCTTGTTTTGCTCTCGGCGGTCCGTTCGGACTCCATTCTGCAAAGGAACACAGCATTTAAAAAACAAAATGGGATGTCCCCCTGTTGTTGCTCTGCTGCTGAGACTTATCCAGTTCCCTCTCATCAGCTCCTGAGTAAATGGACATTCAGAGTTAATGGCCATGCTG
>VYZV01044860.1:16414-40648 GCA_013401275.1 Pandion haliaetus | reverse complement strand
TGGATACAGGAAGTTAAGATTCTGGAACTCAGTTAAATTATTTCTATTGGCAAAGTAATTCCTGTCATATTTTGTGGTTTTAATTTTTTATTTTAGGATTGCCATAGTGCCCAGAAGTCCCAGTCTCAGCATATTTCTCTGTCGTAGGCAGAATAAGGCTCCAAGGGCAGCCCTTACTTCCTGTTGCATTATCTTCACTAAAAATTCTAAAACCTTTGTAACATTTATGTTATCCCGTTTTCTTCATATTGCCTACTGTGATGAAATGTTTATACCAATTCTCAGTTGTTGATCAAGGCATTAATAATTTTAAGTCATTTTGTTATTGCTGCAGAAAAAGTAATATAATGTAACATACTTTATTGTGCATAAGACCTCGCAAGTAGTATTCTTAATAAAACTTGGTAATTATAATTATCACCATTGAATTAAGCAAGCAGGGCTCTAATTATAATCCAAAAGCTGTAATTTGTTGTAAAAAGCTGACATTGTAACAGAAAATTTTTAGAGTTCAGCCTTACTTTGAAAGACCTAAATAACTGCACCATAGTCCCTATGACAGGTTTACAATTAAAGAAATGGTTGAAACCTGTGCCCCCCAGAAAACCCAGTCTAATATCCATTTTCAGTAGGTTTATGGTATCACTGTCTTGAGTTTTATTCAGTAGATAATCCTGTAAAATTATTTAGTCTTTTTCTCTCAATTTGATATACTGAAGCGTTTTGTATGCTAATGTGAATAGGGAATTCAGTATAAGTTTAAACCAGCATCTTGTTCACTATCTTGGACAGGGCTGGAACGACCAGGGAAGATACCTAATGAAAGAATGTATTATGAACTTCTAATACTAATACAAGGCAATTCTTTCTTGATATAGGGGTCTTGAAGCATTGGAGTTGGCAGTTCTCACTGTTTTCATTCCATTAAATGTAACTTTTGAGACTAGCCTGAATTTTTAACATAAAGTTTTTAGATAGAAATGTGAAGAACATCCCAATTATCATTAAAAAACACCTTGAGAATAAAAAACTGAAAGTTTTAAATCAGAAGGCTCTGAGATTCAAAATGTAGACATTCCAAATACTTATGGAAAGGCATAATTTATTTTCATTACATAAAATCTGCATTAGCTAGAAAGCTGTAGATCATTCAGGAATGTGACAGCTGAGGGTGGAAGTATTTTCTCATGAGAGTATGGTGATGCTATCAGAGAAGGAAATAAGGCATCTGCAGAATTCTGATAAAGAAAATGGTATATCTTGATGATTTTAAGCCTGTAGGAGAACCTTGTCTAATCTATCTCAACAATCACTAAAGCAGCTGAACTCATTATTGAAAGGTTGACCTATCTGCTGTGCAGCCTATTCAGTTCTGTGTCTTTCAGGAATGGTTTTTAAAGGATCATGGATGTACTCTATATCATATGCTTCAGTCTCAACATCACTGAGTTTTTGGTACAGTGATTGTGACTGAAAGAAAACTCCAGTGTGATTTATATCCTCCTGTGAAATTCTGCAGTTACCGTTAATGACATTAAAAAAAACAAACCCTGCTCTGACACTGACGACTTACTATTTGTATTTCCTCTATCTACAGTTCTTATTACAACTGGTAGTGCACGTTATTAATACTAATGTATGTGCAAATAATCATATAAATATGCTGGTGTATGAAGCTGCTGTTTGATTTAAAATATACTAGAAGTTGTTTGAGTCAGGTCAAATTTTATCAGCCAGACATTATTATCTTATGTTACTCTTTACTTCTTAGGTATAAGCCCATGGAAATTTAGTCAACCTCAGATAGGATCATGACATCCAAGTCTCATCTGGGGATCATATGAATTAAATTAAGACATTTCGAATGACTGTTTCAACTCTAGAATACCCTTGATTAAATATATTTTAGTTTTACTTTTCAGATTCCAACGTAAGTAGTATGATTGCACAGCATCAGAACAGGGCTGAACAAAATTGGTTTTGAAAGGTTAAAATGGTTCATTTTGACAACTCTGACTTAAACCGGTTTTGGTTTGGCTTTTTTTGGTGGTGGTGGTTGTTGTTGTTTTTTCCCTTCAAGCAATCTGGAATTTCTTTTGTGTTGTTTCAGGCAATAAACAGGGGAAAAAAAGATAAATATTCACACATCGGATCACCATGTCTGCATGCATAGTCTTCTGTATTTTCACACCGAATGAGTTGGAACATTCCTAGTGATGATGGCAGGAGTAGGGATAAGCGTTTCTAGGTCAATGACAGAAAAATATCAATTGGAAATAACATTTCTGTATGTTCTCTCCTCTTCTGTACTGTCAGCATATGTAGGGCATATTCTTTTATCTTCTTTTTTTTCCACTTGGACTCCACTCTGGAACCTGATCTGCTCACTACTCTTATCACTGTATTACAGGTGTGAATAATGCTTGTGAGCAGATAGGGAATTGCTGAAGGTGTCCCCTTGCTTTCTGTCCCGCGGTTAGTTGCTAGATCCTGGTGTGGCTGAGAGCTAGGCAGACGGTCAGTTCTGAGCCCTGAGCATGTCCAATGCATTGCAGTCTGCTGTATGAGTGTCTTTCGTCTTTTCTGAAACATACAGGAGGTGTCTGTGAGTATTCTTAATTTTAGCATACTTGTAATAATCATTCACTGTGCCCTGTTTACACTATATCTAATTAAACTTAAAAATCTATGACATGATGAAGGAATACATTATTTAGCCTGTATGTTTAGACAAAAGCACGTACACAGGAATGAAATATGGACATATAATGCAAACTGGAAGTGCAATTAATATGGATTACAGTCAAATGAGTATATTTATGATTGCTTGCTATCACAGAAGTACACATTCTTTTCATCATCAATATTCATACTTTATTATCTTAAAAAGGTCATGTACTTGTCACAATGTATAATATTTTTAATAACACAAGAAAGCTCTTGTGCTTCAGTTTAGAAATGCAATGGTGCATCATCTATTCTAGAACTAGAATGTGTATTTTATAGTTCCATAAACATTGATCACGCATAGATTTTTGTTAGTTTACAATTTAATATGCATCCCTGTAACAAAATCTAACAAGATTCAATACTCTATAACAAGTAACTCTATCATAAATAAAGGTCAGACATGACTTGAAAAATACTTGTTATACACTATGTATATATTACATATGCGTATTATAGATGTGTGTAATATATATACACAACTGTCTGAAATAATTTGTTACATTAGGGTAATGTAGGTCTGTTACATAATTAATACAATTTTTTAAAATAACAGATGTTTTAAGAAAAAAATACAGCAGTCATGTCAAATACAGCTTTTGACCATAACCATCATGCTTTAGTGCACATCCTCTGAATCTGCTCTTTGTCTTCACTTATTACCAAATCCTGTGCAAGTGAGAGCACAAGTTTAGTTGTCCTGATACCTGCACAGGGAACTTGTGCTACTATAAGCTTTAGACACTCAGAGGTGTTCAAGACAATTTGGAGGAAAAGCAGGTGGAGAGTATGAGATCTGCTAATTAGGGTTGTCACAGCCAGCTAAGCTATTTACACAGCTCCTGATTAAAAGCTCCAAACCCTCTCTGCATATTCCTTACTCACTTGCTTGGCACATCTAAAAAGTAAATATAAGTAAACTCTTCTGGCTCTAGTTTAATTCAAATAGAAAGAGTGGATTTAACAAAATGACTTGAGGTAGTGTTGCATGACTCTTAACTAAAAGAAACTTGCTCTCATAGTCGAATTTTAACCTGACTTGAGGAGGGACAAAAGTGATAAAAGTCAAACTTTGACCAGAGCTCCAGAGGCTATGTGAGGGAAGCAGCAATAATATCTGGCAGACTGAAATTCATTCAAAACATGTCCATACTGCCTGGCCTACAACCATGTGGTCACAGGGCTGTTGGTCTGAAGTGTTCTGAAATCCTCAGCCTAAGGAGAGAAGCTTTAGTTGCTTCTGTTCTGGGTTTCTGGCCACTCCTGTAGTCTTGGAACTCTGGTCCAACATCTTTCCTTTAAACAAGCCGACTGCAGCGTTTCAACTCTCAAATCGGTGTCTTGGGTCTCCCATGTGTTTACCCCATGCTCACTCATGCATACATTCCCTCAGCATCTGATCATACTCGGGCATAACGTTTAACCCGTTTGTGGATATGCTAGATAGCAAACAGTGTAGGCACAGCAGAGGAACTTTATATCAATAGCCAATTTTAAAAGCACTTGGAGAAAGAGGTTCAAGCTGAGTGTTTGGATTGGGCGGAGAGGGCACCTTGCCCTTTATTCTCCAATATATGACATTAATACATGACATACAGTGTCAATAAAAAATATGCTCTTCTTTTAAAAGGAATCTCTTTATTCCACAAGTTCAGCTGAGAAACTCAAGTCTCTTTCCTTAGTCCCACTCATCCCGTCTGTGCAAAGAAAATGTATTGCTCCAGGGAACAGATGGTCAGTGGCTGTACTCTGTTGTGCTGTGGGCTCCCCGTTCTGGATTAGCCACATTCCTTGAGCAGGGTACTTTTCAGCAGTATAATATAGCAAGGACTATCATGTGAGTTTGCTAGATACTCAACATGTAACAAAGAACAGAGTTCAGAGTATTATTCAACCAGGTTCCATTCTGCCCCACCAGACTTTCTGTTTATGGTTGGATTTGAATTTTAATAATATCTACCTAAATGCTATAGATATATACCTATGTGTGTGCTCATACTTTTCTTTAGTTTTGCTTTTTAATCATATATCTGCTCTGGAAAAAAAAAAATGTCAACAAACAGTTCTAAAAATAAAAAATCCACCCTGTAATTTGACTTTAAAAATGTTTGCAGTCCCAGAAAGCAGAGTATTCACCATGCAGAAATTAGTTTCAAGAGAAACTGATGATCAAAAGAATTCTTTTCAGCTTGTTAAACAAGGATAGATTAAAAAAGTTGTAGAAACAAATGCATAAGGATAGTATATGAACAGTATCACAAACATAACATTCATCCCTTGGGTGAAGATGAAGTTTCTGTGAGAGTTTGCTATGAGACTTGATTGAAATTTGCTATTTAGAGCAGCCACAAAGGAAACATGAAAAAAACTTTCAAGATTATGTGAATCATCAGTACCTATGTTCCAATACTACAGCTGTCTAGAGAAGACTTAGGCTTTCTTATTGCAACTATGAAGCTATTTTAATATAAACTTATACATCTTCTGAGTTTAAGTACTATGTTAAATTTAAAGCATTAACAAAAATACCTTCTTTTCTCTTTTGTAGAAAAAAATGCATTTATTATATCACTGAAATAAAACTTTCACCTTTTTTTAGTACAGATGGATTTATTTTTCTTCTGAGAATGTTGAAAATAGTGTGTTGCATATATTATTGAAATTGAAATCAATGTTAATGAGTTTGCAAATAGCACATTTTCAAAAGTAAACTCAGAATATGTAAAAATACTATAAATAAAATAATCATTGAATTCTTTATGCCAACATATAACCCATTTAAATTTTCTGGGGTGGCAATGGGTTAATTAATGGACAAAACAAATAGGTAGAATATAGATGTGCTTTGCTGTCATAAACATATAGGATAACCTTGTGTGGAAATGATACGCCTTTACATCCACCTGTTTGCTAGAAAATATTCAGTCTGGCAGGTGGTAGTACACAAAGGACCTTATGTTATCCTCAGGAAAGGGAGACTTGGGGACCCCCGTAAGTTGACAAACCTTTTGCTAACTGACGCATCATTGTTTAGGTCATCCATATTGCTTGCAAGCTGGAAATGCTAGAAGTTTGTGGATGAGGCACATTTTTTCATAATTATGACCTTTTTTCCCCCCTCTCCTTTAAAAGTAAATACACATTGTTCTCTGGAATCTCTGTCTTTTCACACTTGGAGAATGTTGGGGGTTTTTGATGGTACTTATCTTCAGTAGTAATCGTAGCTGGACCCAAAAACAGATTTCTGCAGTGTGCCAGCATTTTTTAAAATAGTGTGTTGTTACCCAAGGACTGTATCTATGTGAAAAATTTTAAAAGCTGGTGAAAATTCTAAGTGGCATCTTTGCAAGAAAGCAGACAGACACAAAGACAACAATAATTTAAAGAGAACACTGCTTTCACGCCACCCAATTGTCCTGGTTTCAGCTGGGATAGAGTTAATTTATATTTCTAGTAGCTGGTACAGTGTTATGTCTTGGATTCAGTATGAGAAGAATGTTGATAACACACTGATGTTTTCAGTTGTTGCTAAGTAGTGTTTAGACTAAGTCAAGGATTTTTTAGCTTCTCATGCCCAGCCAGCAAGAAGGCTGGAGGGACACAAGGAGTTGGGAGGGGACACAGCAAGGGCAGCTGGCCCAAAGTGGGCAAAGGGGTATTCCATACCATGTGACATCATGTCCAGTATATAAACTGGGGGGAGTTGCCCTGAGGGGATTACTGCTCGGGAGTTAACTGGGCATCGGTCAGCGAGTGGTAAGCAATTGCATTGTGTGTCACTTGTTTTGTATATGCCAGTCCTTTTATTAGTATTACTGTTATTATAATTATTAGTTTCTTCCTTTCTGTTCCATTAAACTGTTCTTATCTCAACCCATGAGTTTTACCTTTTTCCTTCCTATTCTTTTCCCATCCCACTGGGTGGGGGGAAGTGAGCGGCTGCATGGTGCTTAGTTGCTGGCTGGGGTTAAAGCACAACACCAATTAAAATACTTTCTAAGGTGCTTTATAACGTTATATAAAAACACTTCTTTGACTGACACTGCTTGAATTAAGCTCCAGTGCACCCTCCATATTTGTTTCCGAAAACCACATTTAAGGATGATGTACTCTGAGACTAGTCTGGGCTATATTTGCATTTTCCTATGTTTTTACCCTGTAGGAAAGGGTGTTGTGCTCATATGGGCATCTCCTGGGTCTTCCCCATGGAAAGGTACTGCACCATACTGGAATTACTTCATTCACATGGGCTAATATATTTCCTTGTGGCACAATATTTTAGGATGCTAGACTGCACAGGATCCAAAACATTTGTCCCCACCATCAGTTCTATATGCATCAACAGAACACCATGCCCATAAGCAATTCTTATGTAGTATAATCCCTTGTGGACAACATACTAAGTAAAATAAGGAACATGGGCTTTTCATAACATGCAAGAGGTCAGGGGCTCAGGGCATATGAAAGTTTTAGATCTTCAGGAAAAGTGACAAAACACAGCAGGGTCTCCTGTCTGTGTCTATCCTCACTCCTTAGACCAGCTGTTCTTTCAGGCAGGCCCTTCTTGCATCTACAGATCCTCTTTGATAATGGTGGTTAACTGAGAGAAAGACTTTATTAAAAATAAAGTTTCTTTCCATTTATGTCACCCACAACTCAGCGTCACTTCAGCCATGCTTTTTAGCAAAACGTTCTTTTAAGGGTGAAGTCCTTATGTTGAGATGAAAGTCACTGCCGATGACACTTGTGTAAGCCATCCAAGAAGTTGACAGGCATTCCAATAACCTGTCAGCTGCTTACATGTGACAGCTACTCACAGTTGAAATACGTTCTTGAAACATAGGTCACACTTTTCCAAAGGCAGCTATAATGTCAAATGAAGGTCACAATTTTGATACAGATGTGTACAGACGTGTCTATTATATAAAGCGTGAGGATTAAGCAGAAAATAATGGGGTGGTATTTAGAATAAGTTAGAGACCATGAAGATTTTCCTCTGTCTGCATACATTTTTGACTGTGTAATAGCTGTTATACTTCAGTATTTGTGATTAAATTATTGTCATACGATGTTTTTAGTGCTGGTATTTGATATGGTAAGTAACAGGAAGGTATGGGAAACACCTTTGGCACTTCAATAATTCTCTCTATTTTCAGTTAATAAGCATTCAAGCTATTGTAGTTATCAATACGTAATAAAGTAGGTACGATTTTTATTTGTCTGCAAAGACTGTTTTATAGATTGAATATTTTTTACAGTCTTAGATAATATTGCTGTGTCTCTTGTATGTATTTGCTGTATCTGAATTGAGATGTACCAACTGATGATTCAAACCCTGTGAATTAACTGCAATAATGAAAATTTGTTTGTGTGCAACTCAGTGCTCTGTTGCACGCTACGAGTAATACCTGTAGTCTTTTCAGGAGGCATTTTAAGGATTTGACATTACTGAGATTAAAAATAAAAGTTAGGAGTGTATATTTTTAAATTTTTTGTCATTAAGTCAGTTAACTGTGTTTTGCAGGTATGAAAGAGTTTGCTAGTATTTTTCACGTTTGTTAAATGTAAATGTTACAACAGAGAAACTGGATGACACAATGTGACAGCTGGTATTTGACTGTGTTGCATTAATGCTGTGTCCAAGCAGTGCTTTTCTTGTATATAAAACCCCAAATTTTTAACTCTGCCATGAATGGTGGCCAGCTATCATGGAGTGGCCAACATCCACACTACGCAGTTCCTGGTCTCCTAAACAGGATGTCTCGATGAAAAACTCCTGATGGGAATTGGTGCTCAGAATATGATCACTGCAGAAATGTATGTGGGCTAGTTGGCAAGGGACAAAAGCGTGACAGAGATCGTTCTAACGGTTCTCGGTTATGAAGAGCCACATTCCCTTGCCCAAGCACTTTTAAATGTTTTAGTGCAGATATAGACAGTCACCTTTAATAGGCTGCAATCTGCCGTGTCAGAGTATTACCCTTTTTAAAGCAATGAATTACATCAGATGTCAGTGCTTTCATGTAGTGCCTTGTTTAGTAATACCTCCATTATCTAGACCTGTTTGATAGATGACAGGTTTTTTCCAATAGTGATCTGACTTACATGCAGTGCAAACGATTTTTCTTCATGATTTTCCCTTCCCTTGTTGGTTTTATTTTACCTTATGTTCCACTTTTTATGACTGAGATGCGTTATGGCAAGTATATTCTCTGACGTGTGGTCGTCCTTTTTAGTAGATAGGAGGCTACAGGCATGCAGTACAATTTTCTACAAAGAGGGGCTGCTGTTTATGGCATTTGTTTTCAGGTGCGTTAATTTAATTTAATCAAATGCATTATGGCTTTAGCAGTATGGTGTTTTTCTTGTAAATGATTGGTGTTGGGTCCAGAAGTCAGCTGGCTGCGTGATTTCACTGGAGGCATTTTGAGGAAGGCTCCAGGCCACCATAAACTCAGGTTCATCATAAGCCACAGAAAATTGACCTCCATCTGCTGTTCCCCAGATTTAGTTCACCCCAGGCTTAGCATATTTCTTAGGTAACATTCAAAAAGCAACTTGCACAGATGGTCTGCTTATGGATGGTGCTGGGTTTTGGGTTTTTGTATTGCAGATTACCATGTGGATGGATGGCTCTCAGGCCTCAAGAACAACTTTCTGGAGAAAACTCTTAAGTTGTGACATTTCTTAGTTTCCATCTCGCAAGGGTGATCCTGTAGCACTGGTTGTGTGGCTGCAGTTGTTGACTTTTTAGCTGACTTTATGCTGTGCTTACTTCACATTATGTAACGATTAATTAATTCAATCATCATTATGCTAAGTATTAATTCGCATTATGTAACGACCCACTTATTGATTTATACTTCTGTGGATAATGTATCTCCAGCTTTCTGGTGAGTTAGGTATTTTTTAAAGATACTTAAAACTGTTTTTCAGGCCTTTTGAACTTGGGAAAGCGAGGAGTATTTTCAGTGTAGGATTGGCCAGGGAGCAGCAAGGGCCCAGCGGGAGGGCCAGGCCGCTCCTCAGGAGCCTGGTGGCAGGACTGAGCCGGGCCACCAGCACACAGGTGAGGGTCAGGATCAGGCCCAGCGAGGAGAAGCAGAGTGAGACGCAGCCCCAGATGGCTGGGCAGGGGCACCGGGACGAGAAGGCCGTCTGTGGGTCAGGGCCCAGCTCACAGGCCCATGGACAGGCCCAGTTCAGCAGTGGCGGTCACTCAGGTAAGGCATAGGCCCCCCCAGCCAGAGTTCAGAGGGGGAGGTGTGGCACTCAGGGCCCTGACAAGATTATTCAGTATTAAATGTACCTTACATAATACAGTTTCTTAATATACCAATTCGTTCTAAAAACTGTAAAAACATTAAAAGAGTGACTGTAATGTGATTACTTGCCATCAAATTACACTCTAGTAATTAAGATACAGTGTTTGTGAAAAATATTTTAGTATAGCATTCATAATGATTACATTATGGTTATCTAAATTCTGTTTTGAGAATCACAATTCTTTCAGATAATGTTAATTCATTGATGGAAAGAAAAAAGCTATATATAAATTCAAATACAAGTAAAACTTTTCCAAAAGATTTTTCTGCAGTGAGTTTTCCCTTTCCATATGTGCATTAGCTACAGGCACCTGGTGATTAATCAAGCACTGATTCAAAGGATGATCCCATCCTTTAAAGAGATGTAGAAAACATTAATGGATGAAAAAGAAGTTACAGCCAGTTGCCACAGAAATTGAATGAGTCTTGAGTTGAATGAATTGCTTTAGTTGAATTGCTTATTGAATGAATTGCTTAAGTTTCACTTGCTACAGATATTGATATTAGATATAGATTAGAGATGAAATGATGATATTTTTCATCTCAGAAGAGAGTGTTAACAATAACTGAAGGGGTTTTTTCCACCTCTGGTATGAGAAGGGCTAGGTTATAACTCTTCTTGAAGCTCTTATTTCCTCCTCAGGTCAGCTTAAGGAGAACTATTCTCTCTCATAGTGAGAATTCTATGTGGAACTAAAATTGCGTGGCAGAAACATTTAAAGAAACTATTCTTAAGCAATTTATGTATGGTGCTAAATACAGACAATCTGATATAGATGAATACCTGAACATAGATGAATGACAAGTACTGATTTACACTGGTACTGAATCAGTACTGAATGGTAGTGAACATAGAGCAGCTGATGAAAATGAAACTGTGGGCATGTGACTGCTGCATGTTTGCATGCCAGGAGGTGTGATGGAGGACTCCTCCAAGTCAGGACCTATGGGGAAGATGTCGCAATACCCAAGCGATGGATTTTCTGTAGGGTTTGTATGTGCAGTATGGGCTTGATACAGGAAATGAGTGAAAGATAGACCTGACAAAGGGCTGTATCATGCCTGTACTCTCCAGTAAGAGCAGAGTGACGTGAGGCCTTTACTGATAGTGCCATTTGGTGTCACCACCTGTGTGATCAGTGCCATGCCTGTGTGAATGAGATGAAGAGGTACTGGCGGGCAGGAATGCATGGGTCTAGTTGACTGTGTAAAATCCAACAGGCATGCTTAATGTACGAGGGTGTGTATGAAGAAAATTGTATCTTACAAAACTGGGAGCTAAAGAGTTACGTCTTATTTAAGGGTAATGTATGATATCTTGTTTGAATACAAATTGCAAACTTAAGGCTTTTTCTCAGTATCTTCAGGGAGATGCAACCTTTCCTGTACATCCATAGAGCTGAATATTTGTTCAGGCATCAGCATCTCAATTACTGTTGTATCTTTCTCCCTGGCCTTGACAAAGAACAAGGAGAAGGCTACTGCCTTGACTATGCCACTCTGTTGTCCCTAATATAAAACATGAAGCATTATCTGTTCGATTTTAACCCCCAAGTCGTTCAGAGATTACACCAGCTCTCTCATTAGGTCTTGAAACAGCGAATCTCATCATCCAATGGAACTCAGCCTAAACCCTTATCTCCCTTTTGTGTAGGTGCCTGGGAGGAGCACAAGGTAAACTTCTATGAAATAACGTAACTATTCCTTAGTTAAAAGGAAAAATCCTTTGTTGTGATGACTGTATCTTGAATTTAGTACCAGTTAAGTGCACAGTGCACTGAAAACAAAATTTTCCATGCTGAATCATACTGTCTCATTGCTTATACTTCTCTGCTCGTCTGTTTAGGCTTAGATTGTAAATACATTTGGGCAAAAACTAGGTTTTGCTGCTGAGCACAGTAGGCTTATGATTCTTAACTGGGGGTGTTAGACACTGTCATAGTGAAGGATCTCTAATAAAACTTTAATTACAACTGTTCTTGATGCTGTTGCTGAAAATGTGTCCATGGGAAAAGCTTAATAAGATTTGCTTGCACTCTGAAATTCCATTAAAAAAAAAAAAAACTTCAATAGATTTGCAGTTAGTATGAATGCAGAGGTGTGGGTGTTCAATTTAGCAACAAAACCATAGCCATTTGTTTTACTTTGGTTAACATCATTCATGCTGAGCACAGCTAAGAGCATAACTTCAGTTTATTCCTTCTCCTTCACCCTGACTGGATTTGATAATTTATCTGCAATTAGAGGATTAACAGGCTTCACCTGTGTAAACTCAGGGATGCAAGTGACTATGTACAGGTGTCTCTGGGGGCTTAGATCTTACTGCTCAGAAAATGACTTGGAGTAAAAGACTGTGAGACGTTTGCTTCATTTAGGGTTTGTGGTGACCTGATTAGCTCTACTTAAGTGACGGGCTTCTTCAAATGGCTTTATCTGAGATCTAAGGGTACAGATATTCATAGAATCATAGAATGGTTTGGGTTGGAAGGGACCTTAAAGATCATCTAGGTCCAACCCCCCTGCCATGGGCTGTTAATGCCGTGATAGAAGCTGTAATATAATAAAAAGACCTTACTGTATATCTATCTTTAAATATATTTCTGAGATATTTTACAAATTACTATTGAGCTGTTAATATTTCATTGTATGGTAAGTGTGCCAAGCCATTTTATAGCAGAGTGATGATGCAACATTTAGAAGTGAAATTTTTCCAGTTAAATGGATACTATGCATTCAGAATATGCTGTGCTAGCCATCATACCCTAGTAACTCTGATTTTACAGAATTACGTCTTTAAACACGGCCTGGATACACAATTTTAGTTTCTGTATAAGGTTAGGGAGATCTGTGACTTTCGGTTTTGGTTTTTATCTACGGAACATCTAGTATTGAATTTTGCCTCACAATATTTCTGTCAAATGTGCTAGACTGTGCCTCCGAATACAGAATATCTCCCAGGTTGGTTTTCATTTTATAACTAGAAATTTTTATCTTCAGGGGTGGAGGAAAGGAATATCTGCTTTTATACTTGTGGGGAGGGGTTGTATGTATGAATAAAATGGTAGAGGAAGAAAAGTAAATTACAAATGTAAAAAAAATAAGCTGTAATTTGGTTGGTCTATGATCTTTTGCTTTCCTATTCATCCTTAGATATTTCTTTCCTTGTATTTTGGGTATGCTGACATGCAGATAGTGCTTATTACCTTATTACCTTTTCATATAATCACTGTGTGTTTGGGTTTTTTGAATTATTGTGTTTATAGCTGTAGGCATTGGTAGTCTCCAGAACAGGCAATGTGGGAGGAACAAGGGACACCAGGATGCAGCTATTACTATGATTTTGTTTGTGCTTTTGAATTCTGCATTTTAAGGTTTGTCAGCTTCCTCTGCAAGTTGTTCTCAAGTCACCCGAGACATGTCTGTGGACTCTCAGTCTGAACGTTACTTTGTTAGGAATACATATGTGAATAGGACTATATATTTAATTACTTTCCATTTCTTTGTGTTTTATATGAAAGTTCTGCTTGTGGAAATGTGTATATATTTCTTAATAGCCCTTTTAAAATCAGGTTTGCCTGAATCTCTCTTTTTCATCTATTGTAGGTTCTGGTTTTATGGTAGTTCTGTAGTTTTGACCTTTATTAGCTTCCCTTGTGAACTTTCTTTCTCTGTATACGAGCTAAGTCATAGCTCTCTGATGTTTCACTTTAATGTCTTTTTACCTGAGACCTCATTAATGTTTAATATTCATAGATGAAAAGTGAAATTTAACGTCTCCATGGATTCTAATATATATTAAACTGACACTTTAATGTGTTTCCTTTCTGACTCCTCCCCAGACCCGAGACATTTTAAAGTTAAGGTTTTTTGAGTATTGAAATACCCAGCTAAGAGAAGAAGGGGACTAATAATATTAATCCCTGTAATTGTAACAGTCATCAGTAAAAAGTCAGTTTTTAAAGAGCAGCTACTTCATGGTGCTAGCTGAGATAATATAATTTTTTCTCTGTGTCTACATGGTAGTAATGGTCCTGGTTGTAGAGAGAATTGGCCTTTAAGGGAGCCCTGGAGTTTGCCTTAGAGCCACTGAAGCGTAGCTGGATATCAGATCTGCTGGGGAACATAAGGATACTGAGTTCAGCCAAGGTAGCGCAGAGGGAATAAGAGTGTTTTATGTTTATGCATAAAGACTTAGCAAAGGCAGAACCAAGACTCTCCTAAACTGTCAGCCAGAAGGCCTGGTGAGAGCCAGCCTGCAGCAGGACATGAGCCTGCTGGGATGAAAGCCTCCGCAACGGCCAGGGTTAACCGGTACCACAGCTGTGACCCAGCGGGAGGCTAGCAGGAAGGTCTGTTGTCTTGAGTTTACTGGAAAACCTGCCCTCAGAGGAGGGGGTTATGGAAACAGTCTGTAAGACCATGCTGCAGCACCTTTTCTCGGGGGTGAGGGCTATGGAAAGTGCAGTACTATTTCTCTGTCTGCCATGGTTTTTGCAGAACTTACATGGCTCTTGAGTACAGTCTTTTCATGAATTCCTCAGTGCAATGCCACAGGAGGGTCTCAAGTACAAGATGCTTAGATATAGTAGCTACCGCTAACATTTTCAGACTTAAGTGCTGACATCAGTAGGACCTGTGGGTGCCTGTGAAAATTAGGCAGCTTAAGTTAATATAAGTAAACACAAATTTAAATACCTAGCTTTGGACATGGGGTGGGTTCTAGTTCTTAGAATGCTAAAGGTCATCTTTAACTCAAGTAATGAACACACATTGGAAAAGAATTATTATCTTGGATTTTAAAGGAGACTTTTTCAAAGTCTGTGAAAGTAGTCTGTAACAAATGTGGATGTAGAATATTCTGCCCAAAGAACTATGATAATTAATTTTTATGTCAGTCTTGTGGTTTTTTTAAGTAAGGATTTTATGTTTAAAAACTTTCCACATAGCGCACAGGTCCAGACCTATCAATTTGGTGCCTACATACTACAGGGGAAAAAAAGTCTGAGAAAACCTGTAGGTCAAATCTTTGAAGCTATGTTTGAGTTACAGTAGCTTACCCTGTTCAGTGATGTGTAACTTTCAGTAAGTTCCTACCAAAAGAGGGGGAGACAAGGAATTAGAAATTAAAACTCAGTGTATCAGTCAAAGCTGTTCACCTTACTTTAATATGCTGTTCACATTCTGGCTGTTGATAAAATTAGATTTAACTAATCACAGTATTCTGTTTAGTGAATATACTGTGATTGGTTTTGTAATTGAAAACTATTGGCATAAAATGGAAAGGTCAGCTTAAATGGCATTCAGCAGAGGAGATCATCTGTTTGTCCAATTTCAAAGTTTTTGGTTCAGAGGAAAAAAATGAGGTCATTGTTTGAATTTGAAATAGTTCATTAAAACCTCTCATAAGTCTTCCCTCCTTCCACTCCTGTTCCTGTTTTACCACCTGGGGAAGAGTTTCTGTGCATATCCGAATTCTTTAAATATGCTCTCACTGCTAGGGGAAAAATCAGCATTCATTCAGGCACAGGCAGAAGTACAAGACCTGTTAGATCATCATTCCTAGTAGTTTGGTAATTTTAAGTATATGAATGCCGTTGAACTTTAGTATCTTTTCAGGTTTGTGACATAATTTAATCTTGACTGCCTTAATTATGTGTAAGCATTTCAGTCATTTTCTCACTTTAATTAAGAGAATTCGCTGCCGCTTCATAAAATAGCGAGGTTGGGTTGGAAGTATGATGTATATGAATGCATGACATGGGTATGTTAGGCTATTTTATTGTCAGTCAGAGAGCGAAAAAGCATGTTAAAATAAATAATTTAATCTTTCTTATTTTCAGGAAGTAGTCATTTCAAGGTACTTGTCTTAGTTCTTTGTCCAGTTAGTGTTAATGTTTCTTGTTGGTTTCTTTGGGGTTTTTTAATAAGCAGTTTTTACTTGCTATTCTTAGTCTTATCCAATTACTAACAAAGTAATGCTGTTCTGTTCGAAGTTTCATATACTCCCAGGGTCAGCAACAAGAGCTGAGAAGAAGATGAAAAAATAAGAGCATTTAGTCTAGAGGAGAGAATAATTTTCATGTCCATGAAATGTAGCTGCTGGAAGGGAAGTATGTTATTCCTGTCCCTGGTGAAAAGAACAAAGAAATAAAAGGCTTATATTACAGCAAGTAATGCAGGTTAGATGAAAGGGGAAGTTTTCTAATTGCAAGAATAATGAAGTATTGAAGTAGATTGCCTTGAGAGATTGTGCAATCTCTGCTATTGGAGGTCTGCAAGGGCAGATAAGTTAGATACTTCAGGGAAGTGCTTTAGGCATAGCCAGTCCTGATTTGAGGTGGGGCAAGATTATGTCTCAAAGGACCTTCCAGATTTATTTTTATGATTCTGTGACTGATGGTTGAATTTCACACAATAAAACATGGCTTAAAACTTTCTGTAGTAGTGAATTTATTTTTGGTGTTTCAACAAAAATGCGCATGAGAGGGCAGCAACAGGAGCTGCCATAATATCTTAGTATTAAGATTCTGCAGAACTTATTTGGTATTATTTAACCTGTTCTTGCAATTAACTGGATTCAGTTAAAGGAGAGCAAAATCTATTCTCTTTTAGTATGTTAAGGTATTCATTGTATTCTTGTGTTATTGTTCAGTTGGTAGAAAGTAAGAGTGAAAACCTTCTTCCTGCACAAAAGGAGTATACTAAACAATGTTATTTTGTCAAATCTCCCTCAATTTACTTTTTTTTTTAAGAGAGTTACCTATAAAAAGGTATTTGCATGGGAATAACTTGACTTAAAAACACTTAGAAGAAAGAAAAGGAAATTATTGTGGGAATGAGTGTGAGATTGAGAAGGGAATGAGCATGGAGTTAAGTCAGATTCAGAAAGCATGATGAGACAAAAAAAAACCCGAAACAAACCCTAAAACCAGTTTATTAATAGCAGGAAGAAGGGTTATAGCGCAGACTGGAAAAAAATGTATACTAAATGTAAACTAACTTTACATAGGGAAGTAAAACAGTCTGTAACTCATAGCTTAGGAACTGTTTTTTTAAAAAGTAGATTACTCTTAGACTTTTCTCATGATCATCTGTGAACATGTACAACCACCAAAAATTTTATTTCCTTTAGTTCCAAACTTCATCGCGCTGGAATCACTAGCAAGACTGCTGTTGGCCTCAGTAAACCCACATCGAGTTCACACAAAGCACAGAAATTGTCATGCTTCCAAAGACCTTGGAAGAGGTCTCCATGTCAGCTTTGTGTTGTCTTAAGAAGGCTGAACAAGAATGTAAACCTGTCAGTTACGTTTAATTGGCTTGCTTTCTGCAGCAGTCTGTGGAGTTTGTTTGTAAATCTCTTAGACAATGGAAATTACTATCCAATACCCACATACGAAAGAATTCTTTGAGAGATCGAGTAATGATACATACACTGCAGCATCAGAAGCCTGCTGATAAGAGTTGGCACTTGCATTTGGGCAGATTAGTTTATTCAAGGTCTTCTTTAAGGTGCAAGATAATAATTCTGTTCCAAGGTGGGTTCATTACTTTAGTTAATTAAACAATGTTTTGTTTTCTTTAATCCAGTGTGACCTAAACTGCAAATTCTAGAATGGGGTATTAATGATGTATTTATTTGGTATGTTTTAATATCAGTTCTTGAACTGATGGATGTTTTTGCAGGAAGAGAGACTTCTAATAGGAACAGCATTACTTTCTGTAGGTTTTATTTTGCATAAAAGTTTACATTTTTAATATAGATAGTCTGGAGTATTTGTAGACAGATTAGGACTATGTGACACTCAACAAGACAGTGTCTTCCTCCTCCATATGGGTATTGCCAAAATCTTGAGTATTCTGCAAATCAGTGCCCTTGCAACACTGTTGTGGCACGGATCAGCAAACAACTTCAGAAATACTATTTAAACATATCAGTAATTTCCTTCTGCTGTTTGTAAAAATGTTCAGGCAATTGCATAAAATAAGAAGTTACTGTATTTCACCTGCATGCAGAGGCTGTTTCATAGTATGGTAATTTATCTAAAGAGATTAGAATTTAAAGCTCATTAAAACCCTCATTAAAACAATCTATTACTTTTCTATTGTAAAAATTTAAAAATGTACTCAGAGAAGGCTATTAGCTTTTACAAATACTCTGAGGCCAAATTAAATTTTACCTTATACTGCAGTCAAAAGTATGGAATATGCTATCTCATTGCTGCAGAAACTCATTTTTTGTAGCAAATTTTTTACTTAGTGCTAAAACATGCCAGGTAGCACTTTTGGCTAAAGTTAGCTTCTGCATCTGACCTTTCTCTTACAACACTTCTATTACGAAAGAATATGCCAAAAAAAAAAATCCATTTCTATTGAAAATATTGATCAGCTTGGGTTATTTTTAAAAAAGCAATAATAAATGGTAGCTATTCTTTTCTAATATTGCTGGGTCTGCTGGGTCAGTGGTATCAGATTTGCTGTAAAACTGTTATGAGCTATGCCACAGAGATTTGAAAAATGTTACACTCAGGAAGAAAATAAAACTTTTTATAAGTAAAAGGTGCATCAAAAGAGAAAAAAAATCAAAAATGCTTCTGAAATTGTTGTTGTCTCATGCAACAACAAATAAGTTGAAATTTTCTCATTAATGGTAACCTAACTGTAGTGATCATTCTGTACTATTTATAAAATGTGTTCAGTACTCTGTGAATATTACCTAAGAGAAGATGTGCTTTTATTAAAAGAAATTCAAAGGCAAATTACTTTATAAGTAAGTTAGCATAAGAAAATATGATTGTTAGTCACCACGGAACAGGTATCTCAAAGTGAAAAATTATTTCCTGCTGAAAACACCTAACACTTGAATCCTACAAAAGCACTTTTTGTCTTGAGTTGGTGCAGTGGCCAATACGAAACAGCATGATTTTTATCATAGTGAAAATCTAAAGACATTATTCTAAACTTGAGGAAAAATGTGTGTATCTGAAAAGTCTATTAGCAATAAGTACTATCATATCTTTATTATTCATCCTTCCAATATTGCAAACTGGAGGTAGTAAAAAAATTAACAGTCCCCAAACTGTAAATACATTTCTCTTTCTTTCTTTTCTTTTTTTTAATTAGATTTTAAAAATTAACAAAATTACTGACAATCTAATTCTTTGCCATGGACTTTGGGTTTGGTTTTTTGTTTTGTTTGGGTTTTTTTTAATTATTTTAAGAAGAGAAAGGCTGTTTATATAAAAGAACATACTTATAATTTCCTATGACTGTGTGGCACATGGTTAAAAAAAACCAGAAACTTATCATATAATAAATTATTTCAGGAGTCACTCACAGTCATTGGTTATATTTATCAGAAAGATTTTATGGAGTCCTTTGTTGGTTCAAAAACCAACCAATAGCCATGCTGTCAGAAATCCTGCTGAGTCTCTTCAAACCCTTTTCATGTATTTTGATGTAAAAAATAATTTCTGAAAGACACAGTCATTACAATTATGCAGCATTAACACAATATCAGGTATGATTTTTAAACTTGCCAAAAATTAATAGTCAAATATGGATGCGGGCTCTTCTGCAAGCTTACCCTGCTGCACTGCCAAAGGAAGTCTTTGAAGGTCTTGAAGGAGAAGACCTGGAGAAGCAGCACAGTGTCAGCATGTGGTTTAGTTCATTTAGATCTGCCATGGACACTTACATTACTTGAGTTTGGTTTCTTTTCACCAAGTTGGAATTGAGACAAGTGAAAATAAAACATTAAGAAAAGATTGGTTTAGGTGTTTTAGTTATTGAGCAAATCTGTCAGCAGCTTAGACCAGCAGGCAGACAGAGGTGGGAGTTGCTCGCTCTTAGGAATCTTTTTTTTATTATCCCTTCAGTCTAGACCCTACCTCCTGTCCTACAGTCAGTTGAAATTGTGTCATTTAGGAAGTCAAGGTTCACTGCCAGACTTCGTAGGCCACCTTTGGTAATTCATGGTGTTTCCGGTTCAACAGGTATGGAGTCCAAACTCCTCTGCTATTCAGTGCATTTTATCCCGTCTGTGTACCTAGTGACACCCTCGTCCCCCTCCAAAAGGACTGGAGCATCTGTCTTACAGGGAGAAGCTGAGGTAGCTGGGTCTGTTTAGCCCTAAGACAAGCCATTTATACCCATCATACCAGTGGGAGACAGACCCAGACCTTTCTCGGTGGTGCAGAGGGAAAGGGCAAAAGGCAATGGGCATTGACTGAAATACAGAAAGATCCATTTAGACATACTGTGATGTGCCCAGGATAGCTACTTGGTGCTCTTCTGTCCCACTCCACTGTATCCTTTTGGGGATTTAGAATACGTTTGCCTGTGTTACCCAAGTCATTCTTAGCAGTCAGGAAAGACAAATGTCAACTTTCTGGTTGCTTCTCCTTTATAGTAATAAGAGATGCCAGCATGTAACTCCTTGTTCATATGGCAAATTAACTGAAGTTGCCCTGGTCCTTTCATTGAGGTGATAATGGATGTTTTGGAAACCTTAGATGTTAAAAGAAATGAGAAATCATTTTTTAAGGATAGTTTCAGCATACATCGGAATTGCAAAGCTCAGAACTTTCCTTGTGGTATCACCTGATGTAGTCAACACAGTAGGCGCCCATGAACACTTTTCCTGATAACTTGTAAAATACTTGTGTTTAAAATTCTACATCCTGAACGGCAGTCCATACTGCAAGCTCTTAATCCATGAACGATGGATGCAAGACATTATCTGTGCTAGAGAAGCTGTTAGTCTTCTCATACCAAAGTATATTATTAAGCAACTGTAATCCTCCATAATTTGACGTGATAAATTACAACTTTCCAGCATGGAAATGCATCCTTACAGAGTTCTCATTCACCCAGTGTTCAAGCACTCATACAGTGGGTCAACAGGAAATTGTGTCGTTTTTAAAACTCATGTTTTAACTTAGTTTTTTCTGCAGTTTTGTGACTTTAACAATATAACTGTAGTGCAGCAATAACAGCTTTTATACCTGTCTATAAAAATCTCAGTAATGAAATGCTTGGGGAGCTTGGCATTTTCTAAATAACATTATTAACAGCTTTAATTTGGAATTGATGACATGTTGCTACTGGGTTGTCCATGATATTCTAGAAACTAAAAGCACAGAAAGCCTGATACAAGTGTTTCAAAAATGAAATAACCTGGAGTCATTCAGATGTCGTAGACTAAATCAAGTGCTGCCCTTTTTTTGATGTGCTGGGCTAATTATTTCTACTAATGTAAATGTCAGTGCAATGAACACTTATTTGCTGTGGTATAACAATTAAATGGCACAGGAAATCTGAGCATGTGAAGAAATGCATCATGTCCTCAACTCTCTATTATATTGCTTCAAGTCAAGGGTTTAGAAAACAATTCAGGTTCGTATTTTTAAAAATGTTTTAAAAGTACTTAAAAATAAAGTAAAAGTAAAATTAAAAGGCAGTAATTATATCTGAATGTATTCTGATTTTTTCTTCTTTTGAAAGATTCTGAGCTTTAGAGCTCTTACCACCTTCTCTTGATAGCAAATAGTAGTTTTCTACATTTTACTGAACAACCTTTGTTTCATCCTCAGAGTTTTCCAACCTAATGAGGATATTCAGATCTATAGCAGTCATTTCTCTGAAGTATGTGGGAGGCTGGCACTGTAGGATGAGGTCCCTCAAATGTCCCTCTGGCTCTCTCATCTCTCCAGTTCTCCCTGGGCATCTCTTGTATGTCCCCGAAGTGGTGCTCCAAAGGGCGGCAGTTTTGGCAGGCAATGGCTGGCCAGCAGTGGTGCAGGGCAAACCAAAACTGTCTGTGAACGGCATCAAGAGGTGGGTGCCCCAGTGGGCGAGGTGGCCGCTGCCTCCCCTCGCCCCAGCCTGCCACTGTACCCACTGCAGCTACTGCTCCCCTCCCAGAGCGACAGCATCCCAGAGAAAGACCCTGAGAAACATGTAGCCTGGGGGTTGACAACTGTCAGCTGATATTTTCAGGCTGTGCGATGCCTGCTCCTTGTATCTTTAGGAAAGATCATGGTGGATCCAAATTGCTAGGTGCGAAACTTCCATTTAAGTTCACAGGCGCTTAAGGACTGTATCGTACCTATTCACTCTGCATAATATTTATACGCAGATCTCAGTTATATTTGGCAGTTCAGATGTAAGATCTTTTTCGGGTTTTAGTCTAACACGGAAGAGATACAGGGAAGGAGAGACACACGGGCGATGTTCAGAGCTTAAGCATAAAGGTGTAGAGATGAGATAGTGTGATGTTTGGATTTTATACCTTTTCTATAGGTCAGGCTGCCTTGTATCAAGCACATCCTTAGGGGAAATAATATTTTGGTTTTCATGTGTAATATCCTCAACCAGTCACTGCCCCAGAATGGATTTTGCTTGTGTGTGCAAGTGAGGGAGCACTTGGCTTCAGATTTGGGTGCTGTAGTGCTAATACTTCACTTTGATAGTCTCATGCTAAAATTTAGCGTAAAGAGAAAAAGGGAAAATCTTTCAAAATGAGTAGTTTTCATGACCATTCCAACTCTTGGGGAAGAAGCTTCATGAGAATGTCTGTCTTCCTATGCTTGTGATAATACCAGAAAAGAAATTTGGGAAATGGACACATTGTAATTTTGCAGCTGATTTATAGTAAACATATGGTGGTATATCCAGTGACACCACTCTTTAAAAAGTGATCCTTAACTTTATTCTGGTAAAGGAATGAATGTAATTGGTCAGTGGGTTCTGTTTTGTTGGGGTTTTTTAATTATTGTCTTGTTTGATCAGAGTAGTTGGTCTGAGCAGCTTAGAGTCCTGAGAGTTATCTGTGTTAGAGGGATGGAAAAAAAATAGTGAATTATCTGGTTTACACAACACTGTTTACAAACACTATACAGAATCTTTTATTTCAAGAACAAGGAGAATCGAACAGTGGTTGTTTTTATTCTTCTCTTGAAACATCCCTGAAGGTGTCTAATCTCAGTACTTCTTTAGCACCTTTCTTTCCCATGTGGATCTTTTCCTGAACAGGAACAAGTGCTTATGTTCTAGGTAAGCTTATTTCTTAAAATTCATTAAACGATTGGAAATGGTTATGCTGATCAACATATGATGTTTTGTTAATGCAGTATTTGATAGTATGTTGGTGTTTATTAAAATAACCCTAGAGCTAGTAAGCAAATCCTCAGGCTCAAAGTGAATCTGTAATTACATCTTTTTTGAGAAAGGTGCATTTCCATTGATATATTATCTTCCTTTGCCCGAGTCCCCTCTAATTGTCTGCCTCCACAGAGTGAAATTAAAAATAAATGAGTTATTCAATGGAGGCACTTGTTTCTGAGTTTGAGCTTTCAAATGTCACAGCAGAGAAGCTTGCTTTTTCCCCTCTGGGGGATCTAATAGTCTGTGAGTGAGGTTTTGATAATTGTGCTATTTTTTGGGCTTATCATATTCTCTGTAATTGAACCAGATGTTGAGTCTTCTCTAGAGGAGAAGGATCTTTTGAGTCTGTGTAGTACTGTATCAGTCTTGCATCCCAAAAGGTTTGAGGTTAATGTGAAAATGAAATAGTAAGGCAGATGCTGCATGTAATGTTGCTGTAGGTGGGTAATGCCTTTCAGACTGAAACACTTAAAAACGTGCAACTCACAGCTGCATGCTAGGTGTAACAAATGGTTGGATGATAAATTGTTGTAGGATTTTTTTGACAGCCAGTCAAAATCCAGCTCTTTGTATACAGAGTAATATTTGCTATTATAATAGTGCTGCAATGATAAAAATAGTTCTTGAGTTCTGCAGAAGCAGACTGCACTGTTTGTGAGTGACTTACAGAAACGTCTTGGAGGGGAAAACCTCAAGTATGTTTCAGCTAATCAGCTGTGCTGGTTTCTCATTCCTATATATTGATATGTCACTAAAGAATACATATAAGCATTGCTTCTATGTTAGNGTTGGAAGGAACCATAATGTTCTCCAGACATGCTTCCAGTTTCTTAGGCCCTCATGTACACCAAAAAAGTATTGTTGCTCTTGCAGTTACAGGTATATGTAGAACTAACTCTTCACACCAATCTTGCAGTGTTGCTGCTATTTAAATATGTGAGAACCCAGAATGTACAAACAGCAAACATGTATTCTCCAGAACACTTTGTCTCCCATGATCTATGGCTCAGTACTC
>VYZV01044857.1:2356-45292 GCA_013401275.1 Pandion haliaetus | reverse complement strand
ATTTCTAACTTTACAGTGTCCTTCAATCCATACAGGCATATGAGGATAACCAAAGTCCAAAAAGCTTCCAGTCACTCCCAGAGAAAGAGAATATGCAAAGAACAGAGAGGTAACGCCGAAACAATTTTTCTGGTGAAGTAAAAGCTTAGCAATGTTTTTATTATTGCAATTTTTAAGCAACATTATGAAAAGGACTCAGAGCAGAAGATAACCACACCTACCTGTTGCACAATGGTTGTTAGTTCCAGGCACAGTTGAACAATGTTGTTTTTCAGCAGTGAGTATTCTGTCACGCTGACAAATGGAGACCTGTGACAAAGGAAGGATAGTTTTATACAGCGTTAAGGATTGTAACTCCTGTTTACAGTATAAGCAGATGTATGTAATACAGAGATCAGTCCTACACCACAGAAACGCAAAACACCTCATCATGACAATCTTCAGCAGCAAATTACACAACTGTTGTAAAATATGCCTTTGAAACAAGAAACAATGTAAGCAGGAAGGATGTAAACTGGATTTTGGCCAGAATATCAGAAGTCATCATTCTTGGGGGAAGTGGAGATAGGACCTTCCAAATAATTGTAAGTAGTCCAGATTTCCTTTGTACAGCTCGTTAAAAAGACAGCATTTCTAGTATGACATCACTCTTCAGCAGCAGCTAGCATCTTAATTCAGAGAGCAAGGTAATGCTTACTTAGTCACTAATAGCTTCCTGCACACTTGGATTTTCTTCAGGCTTTCCAAATTCTAGCTGAATCTGACCCCATTTGAATTTATAAGAACTGACAAGGTCATAGCCCGAGAGAATATGACTGCTGGCATTAGGTTAGGAAGATGTCACCAGGATTATACAAATCCTGGAAAGGAGGGTGATTCACTCTCACTGTGACTTCTAAGTTGCCATTTATACATTAAAAAGCATTCAGATTCAAGATAAAGCTATCCATTGCTATAACTCCAAAGAAAGAGAAATAAACCATAAATGCTCTGATGCTATTTTATGTTTTGGCTTCTGTCTTTCCACAGTCAAAATTTTAACTACATTTATTCAGAGAGATACTTTTAATCAAATTCTCAATTCGTGGATTAAAAACCCACAGTGGCTGATTGTTGAGCATTAACCAATGCCACAACTGTACCTAACACATCAATCCTACTCTTGATAAAAACTCTAATAAGAAAATTTAATTTTCAGATTAAGCAAGTACTATAATTTATTTTGAATATTCATAAGTGACTTGCTCAACTCCAGCTTTTCTGTGTCTTTTTGAAGGCTGAAGGACAGTTCAAGCTCCACAATATTTTCTTCCTTACCTTCCTTCTGAAATTACCGATGAAGTTACCACTTGTGGCAGTGAGATGCCAACTTGGAACAGCACAAAAGTATTCATTTCACACAAAATACTATCAGACTGAAAGAATCTGAAACAGTAACTAGAGGAAACTTTAACACCCTCCTGCCAGAAAAGGCTACTACATTTTTCCTCCAATATTTGAGAAATTTGCAAAACAAAATTTACAGCTAGAATTCCAGAACTGCCACTTTAATATTAGAACAAAAGAGTACGAGAGAGAAAGAACAAATACAAAACAGCCGAAAGACTTATTCTCATGCATGAAGGATCAAGGAATAGTAAATTACCTGTCCAGCCAGGCTAGTAAATTCTTGGCAGCACCAATCAGGTCAACTACAGAGGTAAGAAAATCATTTGGCAGTCGTCTGGAGGCCCTGCCATCATAATGGCCACTCCTCCTTCTACCCGTTATAAAGTTCTGAAGATTTTTGGCTGAGGCATTCAGCTTGTGAGACAGAGTTCTCAGGTTTTCAGTCTCCAAACCATAATTCTGAGGGGAAAGAAAAAGATACACAACTGAAATGGTGTGTTGTCAGCTACGTGAATAAAACTGTGACGTTAAACATTCCGAATGGCATTGGCTGAAAGGATGGGATAGTTATGGATGCCTGGTGGTAGACCATGCAACAGGCTGCTGCTTTGTTTAGAACATACAGGATGCATCCATCCATCCTGTCAGCACGACAACCTCTGCTGTCATCAACACTCACAATGCTAGAGTCCCCAGACCCATCGGTCCAACTAAGTCACTGAGGGGAAGGCAAAATGAATCCCCAAATTCTGGCTCCCAAGGTCTTTCCCATTTTCAAAAATTGAAGATGAGTCAGTCCACTATCCATCCCCTACCTGCTACAGTTCAGGGTTAACCAACTGTTTGGTGTATTTGTTACCTCTGAGAGCGGGTCTTTAGGAGTCCCACTGCACTGAGTCTCACCCAGACTTGTGTTAGTCCCCCTACTAACTTGTAGTAACTTAGCCTTAGCAGAACTTCCCTTACGCTGTGAAAAAGATATAAAATCTTACATGGCCTCGGTGACAGGCTTTTACAGGAAAATTCCTTCCTGAACCCTACTATTGCTAGTGAACGGCTGTCCCATATGTAATGTCATATGGGAACAGTCAAATCAGGTCAGAGCAAAGTCATGGTACTCCTGTTTCCAGTGACTGCGTAGGGAAGAATCTGAGAACAGAGCAGGCGTGTAGTAACAGCTGTTAGTGGCTCAGAGACTTCTGCCAGTGACAGTGTCTTCATATTTAACAGTTCTTAATAGATTTTCTTCCATCATTCTAATTCTGATGGGGTGGGGGTTTTTTTTGAATCTAAGTGAAGTTTTCCACGCACACATCCCTTCTCCCTTTATCCACATTCCTTTATCCATGCCTCTGTCCTCTTATCACCAAGCCAATTCCCCACTTAGAGCCAGGTAACAAGCACAAAGATATCTCAGCTCATATACATTAAATAATTCACTCAAATTCACATAGAAAGTCTCAAACAGACTGAATTGAAGCAGATTTCTTGCTCCCACAACAGGATGTAGCATATGAAAGAATTTAATAAGCACTTAAAGAAAATGAAATTTCAGAGTATTGAATTGATTGCCCACTTAATTTCAACTATGCATATGTTACAGAGGATGACTGATCATCAATATCACATTAATTTTTCTGCCTAAACTTCTTCCTCAAAGCAGAGAATAAAGAACCACAAACAGTACACAATATTGATGGACACTAATATGGATATTTTTACTAGAAATAATAATATCCAACACTAGAAAAGGAAAACATACTTCCCAATAACAAGGTTATGAAATGGGATTGTATGGTAGTCAGACAAAATACAAACAGACGCTTGGTAACGTTGTTTGCACCACTTCCAGCTGGAACTTAGGACCACGCCTTCTCTATCAGCCATTCTCCCTCTCAAAGTTCACTCTGAAAAATAAATCAAGCCCCCTGCCTCCAGCTTGGAGGGCAACCTACAAGGAATGGAAACACTTTGCTATCTTAGTTAGCTCGCTGCAAAGAACTTAGATTTTAAAATAATTTTATATACTAGGGACAGAATTAGTCTCATTGTTATATACGTATCATGCCTAAAGCATCACAATCAGCCAATGAGGTTCGGAAGCATCCAGTTTAAGCTGAGTAGTGAAACAAAAGGAGGTTACATTGCTTTAGCTACAGACGAGAACAATTCTCTTCATAATTTTTCCAGAAAAAATACCATACAGCTAGGAACAGCATCACTAAAGTCAGTCATTCTATTTTGGAAAAGTTTAAAGTTAAAAAGCAAGTTTATTTGGTATTAGTAAGCCATCTGTTTAATATTTGTGGCTAATCTTCCTTTTATTAAAGCATTGAAGGAATTCCCTCCCCTGCTTTATTTTTCTCTCAACTTCTACTCGTGCCAAGATGATGAGCGAGTGGATGCATTGGGATGCCTTTACCAGCTAGCAACCAGCTAGGCAATGCTTGGTTTCCCCTCAGAAAGAGTTTGATTTTGCACACTCAACAACACATTACGAGGATGATAAACCAGATCCTCCTGTTATTATTTCCAAGTCCAACCTTGCTTATCCCTGTGGAAAAAAGCAGAAAATGTTTCTCCCAGTAATTCATTACTGCAGAAAAGTTCTGGAAACCTGTCAGTTTACTTTCAAGAGAAGCTAAGCAGGAAAGGAAACAGTTTGACCAGCAAATCTATAAAAGCCACAAAGTATGCTAGATACTAACAAGTGTCATCAACCGGAGTGATCTTCTCAAGTCATTGGAAAACACAGAGAATTGAACAGAAAAGATGTTTGAGGAAATCCACTCAGTGAACAAGTTCTTTGTTTTATCTTAAAGTTTATTAATTACATGCTGATGGCAACCTCAATTAATGTCAATATAAAACATAAAATATAGCAGAATATAGATAAAATATGTCCATAAAGATAATCAGAAGATGAAAGGAAATTTTTCAGCACAGTAAAAGCACTGATGCAAGTTAGTGGTTTAGCTGAGACTTAGAAAGACACAATAAAGGGGAAAAGATAAAAATATTACAAAAATGACAGTGAATCAATATCTCTAGAAGACACAGACATTGTATTGCTCTAAATTTGAGTCTATCTCAAGTCTAAGATCTTAATTTTTAAATGAAACAACCATAACCAACAATAAATTGGGGAAAAGAGTGGTTAAAAATAATCCTTGAAAGTATCATCTCCGAGAACCTCATCCTAATTTACGGCACCACAGCCCATCTCGTGTCAGCTGCACACGTTTCTCTCTCCGCTGCCGCCTCCCATGCAATCTGTTTGCCAGGCTGAAGCGCTGAAGCCACGAAGCCCCACAGCAGCAGCACGTTAGAAAACTATTGAAGGAAACCATGGCCTCTTTCGAGCTTCCCTAGTCAGCAACCAAGGTGATAGGATATAAAAGAGGTTGTTCCAGAGAAGAGCAAACAGGTGGGTACACACACAAATTTGAACCGCATTGATTATGATTCAGTGAATGTGCTTGAAAATGCAGATAGAAGAATTGCAGCTTATGATAACGAGCGAGTAGGTGGGTAGCCTTATTCTGTATACATGACACTGCAAGAAGTATCCAGATCTCAGTTCTAATTCCTGTAGGCATCTCATCTGCATGATGCTGAGATAGTCTCAAACCTGCCAGACTAAATCATTATTACAGCTACCATATCAGAGCTCAGTTTTCACAGCCATGTATTCTGCTCTCACTGTGTTAAATATGTGCTGTTATTGTGAGACACGCCATAGAAATGATGCTCCTGAGCCTGTAAAATTCTATCTCCTGGCAGGTGATTTCTTTCTTGCACGGTAAATCCTGGATGTAATTTCTGGTTTAAAAAGAAAGGAAAAAGAAAAAACATCTGAAAGGGGCAAGAGGGTGCCATTAGCATAGGCAGGATTATTTTTCATACCAAGAGTAGGGAAAAAAAAGCAAGCAAGGTTTGCTCCAGTCCCTGGTTTTGTTTCACGATGCTTAGGGTTACTGCATATTCATTTTTACCAAATTACTCTATTAGTGGAAAGGGACATACAGGTTTAGAGAATGAATACTGGCTATTAAAGTGACCCCAAACCATATGGCTGTCTAGAACTACACAGCCATACAGTTTGTCAAATTATCACAAAATCTGTGTCATGAAACTGCTTAGTGAGAATAGAAAGTACACTAAAGCCAACAACACTCCGTTTCAGTAAAATGGGCCTGACAGGTATATTGCAGAAAGGGTAACTCCTGGAAGAAAGGCCCAAAAGTAGCAGCACACCTTGAACACCGAAAGATGTGGCTCGTAAATCTATTAAATGTTTACTTAAGCTTCTTCACACAAAAGCACTGTTCAAGCAGTAAGAAATTCTATATGTCCACTGAGTTTAATATACGATAGCTTTATTACCTTCACACACACAAGAGTTGCATAGAGATTATCTGATTTGTTCAGTGACAGACTGATTCAGTAATATATTTTACGTGGAGCTCAGCAATTCCTGATGCCCTATTCAATGACAGGAGTTGAAAAGAAGGATTTCAAGAGGTAGATATTAAAACGCAAATGTGAGATCAGAGGCAGACAAGCTTATTATAGAAGAATATCATTAGCAATAATGCCGAGAAGAAGCTCTGCTTGAAGTGACACTTGTTAGTGAGATGTACAACTGACTTAGGTTTAAGGATAAGTCTGCTTGCTGTCTGTAAAACACAGTACCCCATTTTAGCAGTTTCATTCTCAAATTTTCCAATTTTCAAATTATCAGCAAGGATTCCTGCCATCCCCCTAGTTCCCTTCTCCTGTTCAGTTTGAGATGCCTGGTTTGGTGTTCCTAGCAATTAGGGTTATTGTAGGGTGGCGAGAGGGAAGAGACAGGACAGATCCTGGGCTTTTGCATTTGATCATCTTTTTTGAAGTACAGAGAAAACAGGTGGCTGTTGTCAGAAGCGCTAGAATTCAGAAGACAGGAGAGAATACCAGGTTTTTTGAACAAGCTGAAATAGACTGTTGTTTTCACTAGTGCAGAGTGGGAGATATGATGTAAGAGATAAGTTGCTGAATATTCCATATAGATAAAAATGCATACTGGAAATTGAAAAATATGTAATCTGCCGTCAAACAGATATTTCGTCCTTTTTATGTCATAAATCCAAAATGCAGAAATAGCTGGATACACTGTGACAATGAACCCTCCCGCTCTGTATCACAATTCTAGCTAAAACCTCTGCTCGTTTTGTACATACATTCCGGTATGAAGTTCCATTTTTAAAAGACAGTGGAAAAACTGAGCAAATTTTTTAATCCATCTGACAATATAACACCTGTGGTTTTTTACATATGCAAAGAATTGGAATGAAAAAAAAGTCTTCAGCTATGGCTTAGGGTGTTTTCATATCTTATTGCAAGTATGTAATAACATCACAAATTAGTATTTTATGCTAGTAACACTATCTGTGAAAATTTTAGCTCCTAAGATGAAATAGGCCAAATGATTGTAACAAATATTAAAGTGAAAAATAACAAGTAACATGGAAAAAAAAAGATAAGTGGTAATCAATTTTTTGTAAACACTAATGCCTGAAGATCAAAAGCAGAGCAAGAAATACTTGCAATATAAGAAGAGTTTATTTCTTCTGTGGAAAAAAACCCCAGCATTATACTCTTAAAGGTACTAATGTAATGAAATTGTTTTGCTCTAATGTGACATAGAGAGGTAAAAAAATGCTTGTACATTGAAATTTATTTGACGCAGGATATAATTTAAGCTAAATAGTTTACATTGCATAAGTAATTACCTTCATTTACCTTTAAAACAGATTTATTTTTAATTATAGCAGTTTTTCTCGATGTTGTCATTCATGCAAGTAGTTGGTGTAACATATGTATGAATATGTATAAACACATGGATGCATAGACAGCTTTTTCTACAGGTGATATTTTGCGAACGTTAAGATTTTCACTGAACTGTAAGGTTCAGAGAAATAAAAGTGCAGAGCACTAGATCTGACGGAGAAGATTAAAGGATACAACCCTGACAAACTCAAGCACCTTACATGAAATTCACCGTGTTAAGCCATTTAAAGTACCACAACCTAAATATTGTGCTACACTCCCATTTTTATGTTTCATGCACAAACTTAAAAGAATCCCCACAGTTTATCAGTCCAGTCCAACTGTGGGAGCCGTAGCTGCAGGTCTCGGTTTCAGACAACAGCTCAGGACCGTTAGCACACCCACGCAGTAGACGTGCCTTTGCCCTGCTAGTGCCACCCTGCCCCAAACACACAAACATCCTTAGCACAGCAGGCTGCTCCCCCGCTCCCCCTCCCAACCCACCCTGAAAGCAGCACATCTGGACTCATGGCACGCTCCGCTCCTCCTCAGGGCTCAGTTTCGCAGTTGCCTTAAGCTGACATATTTGTCAAGTGCCACAGAAGGATGCTGCCATGCTCTCTTCCCGAGTCCCAGCACCATCGTACAGTGAGCAGGATTAGAAAATTAATTTAAAAGCTCCATCTTCAGGCACATCTTCCCCTCTACAGACTGGTTTTCTACCGATTCTCAGATTGCACATAAATTAACTTAAAGTTATTGTGGACTTGCAACATCTGATGCAGCTCTGCGGGGATGCTCTGGCCCTCTGCTGGGAAAGCAGGTCCGATCCTTCCCAGGCTGCCTGCTCACCCCGCCAGCCCTCCTCTTCCCCAGGGACCTGCACTCACAGGCTCTCCATAAGACATCTCCCCATCCATCTCCCTGGGGCACGGTTGCAGCATGGGGCTCTGAGATGACTAGAAAAGAAAATTCCCCAAAGCGGCTCTGGGGTTTTGGAATCGCCTTTGGGAAAACACGACATGCCAGATGGGATACCACGACTCCCTGCTGTCTACGTTGCTGTGTACGCTGCTCCTGCAAAGGCCATATCTTTGCAATGAAAATTACAGTGTTTGTGATTGCGTATAGTCATTTAGCACTTAATGAGTAAAACCAGGCAAACACAGCCTGTGTAATAAAAGCAAAAATCCAAAATAATCATACACTATGATTTTAGTATAAATAGTTCTGACATTTAAATAGAATGATAAACCACCAAAACACACTTTCCTTTTTTTTTTTAATTTCCCTTCCAGAGGTATGTTTTTAAAGGTTGAGAGCCTAACAGATAACACAGCAGAAACCTTATTCTAAAATACTTGTTTGTAAACATTTCTTTGATTTTGTCAGGTAGATATGTTAAAATTTTGTGGTGATATTTTTAAGATACAACATAAAACTTAAGTTATCAAAACAGTATGAAGACAAAGTATGCGAGGCAGTGCACCTCTGTCAGGCATGTCATTTTTTTCCTCTTTAAAAAAGAATTTACAGGCTGAATACCCTTTATATGAATAGGAATTTGAAGGAGGTTAAAATACATTTTTTTCATGTAAATCACAAAGGTCCTTCTTTTGAAATTATCTGAACAAGTAAACAAGTTTTACCATAACATTTAAAATACTAAATTTAAAGTATGTATTAAACCTTGGTTCCACAGAATATGACCCATTTTAAGTATTTATTAGGGAATTCAGATAAAGTGGTAAAATATCTATATTGGTACTCCATGTGAGCAGAGGTGATGGAAATTCAGCTGAAAGAAATAATAAATTATACCTTGTAATTACTGTATTACATTTGGTATGTTAAATTCTGCTGGAGCAGTATGCAGCTAGGGAAAAAAAAAGAAAAAAAGACTTGCAGTCTGCTAGCAGTTACACCTTTGGCATAACTAGTGCTTACAGCGTACTGGGGTCTTTTTCTTTTTTTAATTGACCTATCACTTAATTTTTGATGCACTGTACTAAATGCATTGTATACGTAGCTCTGGGGAAAACGTAGTGCTTCGTTGCCTGTGGCCATTTGCTGATTACCAGTGCCTGAAGGCTCAGAGCTGAAATCGTGTTTAGAATCATAGAATGGTTTGGGTCAGAAAGGACCCTTTAAAGATCATCTAGTCCAACCCCCATGCCATGGGCAGGGACACCTTCCACCAGACCAGGTTGCTCAAAGCCCTGACCTTGAACACTTCCAATGATGGGGCATCCACAGTTTCTCTGGGCAAGCTCTTCCAGTGCCTCACCACATTCAATTGTAAAAAATTTCTTCCTTATGTCCAATCTAACTCTCCCCTCTTTCAGTTTAAAAGACTTACCCCTTGTCCTGTCACTACAAGTGCTGGTAAAAAGTCTTCCTCCGTCTTTCTTACAAGCCCCCTCCAAGTATTGAAAGGCGGCAGTAAGGTCTCCCAGAGCCTCCTCTCTTCTAGGCTGAACAACCCCAACTCTCTCAGCCTTTCTTCACAGGAGAGGTGCTCCAGCCCTCTGATCATCTTTGTGGCCTCCTCTGGACCCGCTCCAACAGGTCCATGTCTTTCCTGTGCTGAGGACACCAGAGCCGGATGCAGTACTGCAGGTGGAGTCTCACCAGAGCGGAGTAAAGGGGCAGAATCACCTCCCTCGACCTGCTGGCTACGCCGCTTTTGATGCAGCCCAGGAGACAACTGGATTTGTAGCTGCAAGGGCACGTTGCTGGCTCATGTCCAATTTTTCATCCACCAGTATCCCCAAGTCTGTTTCTGCAGGGCTGCTCTCAGTCTGTACCAATATTGGAGATTGCACCAAGCCAAGTGTAGGACCTTGCACATGGCCTAACAACTTGATGAGGCTCACACTTGCCCACTTCTTAAGCCTGTCAAGGTTCCTCTGGATGGCATCCCTTCCTTCTAGCATATTCAGCTTGGCATCACCTGCAAACTTGCTAAGGGTGCACTCAATCCCACTGTCTATGTCATTATTAAACAGTATTGGTCCCAATACAGACCCTCGAAGGGCACCATTTGGACTGTAACTCTTTGGATGTGGCTAGTCAGCCAGTTCTTTAACCATCTAATAGTCCATCCATCAAATCCATCCCTCTGACCCTAACCTAAGAGCAGTCTTCTATGATGCCTAAAAATGTCCTCCATCTAAAACCAACTATCAAAATCCATTAGTGATCTTATGAATCGATATACAAGTTCAGGTCGAGAGACTGGAACCTAAAACTTAACACATTTCCTGAATGGTAAAAATAGGACAATGATTGTAATAAAATGCAAGTTTTGACAACACTTAAGGAAAAGTTAAACAAAATAAATCAAAGAAATAGTGTCAGTTTTATTAAGGAAACTCTGTGTCAGATGGAGTTCATACAGTGTCAGACTTGTCACTGCACAGTACTGTTTTAATTGGGTAATGATCATAATCACATCCTCTGTCAGCAAAGGAATGAGGCACCTGAATAAGAAGCAATTGAACCCAACATGACCTAATTCTCAGAATGTCTTATCACAAACCCTTACTTCTGCACAGTTCAATTTATCTGTCTGTAGTAAATGTCTAGTGGAATTACTATTATAATGGTCATTCCAGTTACTTTATAGCAAGGAGATGCTGTACTGCACACCAAAATATATTAACGCCCAATATTGTACCTATTTTGATATTAATCAGGATTAATTTCCCAAATTACAAAAGAAGCCTAGCTGACTAAATAAAGTTGCTTTGCTCTTTATTAAAGAAAGGAAAAAATAGAGGGCACATCTGGATATGTGCTACTTAAAATATTCAGTAATTCATATATTTTTTTTAATATATAAAATCCTAGCCCCTGTTGTTTTGCAAACTATAAAGGTATTAGGAAAATACATTCCATCTTAATGGCTGGGGACCACAGTTCAAGTAAAACATTGCCCAAATTTGTTTCAGCTTTTTCTTTAAAATCTCTTCTCATTCTAAACCAGTAAATTAGCAACACTATATTATACAAGCAATCCCTCTCACTATCTTTAATAACATTTGCCTATCAGTTTATTATGACAGTTAAACTGCAGTATTATAACCTAGTTTATGTACATAGAACACAATGACATTACATAAAAATAAAAGTATGGAATTTATTAATAACTATGGTAATACTATGCGAATATGCAACATCAAAATACATATTAGAATATATTATCTGAAACACCTTGATTATTTTGTGCATGTAGCTTTCCTCCCCCTTGTGCTCCCTTCCATTATAATTATCCTACCTTTCAGAAGCAAATTGTGTCACAATTCTTTCTTGTCTCCTCAGTCTGTAATTTGGAACTTGTCACAGTGCTTCTAAGCATGTCACATACCTTCCTATTATCTTGTAAATAGATACATTAAGTAGATATTGTGCTAAGATTAAATATTTTAACCTTATTTAAAAACTTAACATTCACATTGTATTTTTTTTACTTACAGAAGACGCTTTAGCATTTCTATTGTACTTGATATATATAAATGTCATCAAGCATAATTAAGGTGCCTTGAAAAATATTTTATTGAAAAAGCCATGCATTTCTGATTTCAGCTAAGAAGTAGAACATGGTAGTCTTTCCTTTAAAAATCAAGCAGAAGATGAAGTTGTATTCCTGCAGGTACCTCCTCTGAAAACATGAAAAATATAGGGCTAGACTGGACCTTGAAATGACTAGGGATAACAGATCATCAACTCTGAACAAACTGCATAAAGCCTTCTTGGTCTGCTTAATCCTAATGAAGTCAACGTCATTTAAATTGTGCAATATCCAAATACTCTGTCTCATTGCATAAGCTTGAATGAACTGGAACATCTTAATGTTTCTGTTTATGTACGTATACATATCTAGCCATGGAGAGAGAGTGAGAAAATATTACTATGGTACAAGTATCTAAACCATAAAAAGGTATGAGAAAATTAAATTCATTACATACAGCACAGGCATTTAAAAATGTCCTACAACCTTAAACAAATCAAATACACAAGTATCTCTCTCGGGCTAATAGGTCTGAGAAGCATGTGTTTTCTTAAAATGCATTTTAAAATTCTATCTCGCCATACTGTGAGGTCACACAGTATGATCCAGCACATCATGATACATCATCAATGTAATTTTTGGTTAAGATCTGTAAAAACACCAAATCTGCTGTTCAGTTATGTAGACTGCTTATTGCTATAATAATGTCAAGTATAAAGAAAGCGTACTTTTATGCAAATAAAAACACCTTGATCACAACATCTGGTCCCAGATGACTTGGGCCACTGGTTTGGGAGACTTTCAACGTACAGAAGGTTCACTTTGTAATATGCCCAAATATATTTTGAAAGATCACGCCACTCTCATTCTGCTGGCCATGTTCAAGCAATACCTTAATTTCATTTTTTCCCCATATATTTTTTCCAGTTTCTTCCTTTTATTTTCTCTACCCCTTGAAGAGATTGTATTTTTTTAACATCTAAAATCTTCTTCTATTCTTCACAGTTTTAGATTACTCATTCAGCAAGTACTTCAACTTTTTTCTCTTTTTAAATAGTCGAAATACCTATANTATATATATATATTTCTATTTAATAAATAACTATTTAAAACTGCAACCTAAACTGGAGGGGTATAGCAGGGACTATAGAGCAATAGTAGGAAGGGCTGATGTTTTAAGATTTTATTAAACAATATGCAGTCCAAACAAACTTTTGTTATTCTCTAGATTAAAATACATGATCTAGATGTAACAGGTATTTGTTATACTGAAATCATCTGACATTACAAACAGAATAGGGCTAGAGATATATTTGGGATCAGCTGTTTTCTATTTTCTACTTTTTGCTTGGAATCATCTGAAACACCTATTTGTCTATTTAATGACCACTCACAAAAGCTTTAAGAACGGAAACTTAAGAGAAGGAGTTCCCTCTGAAAGGAGAGCCCATGCCTCATTTCAGTTGTAAAGCAGAGAGCATGGTCATTTATCTGTCTGAACCATCAATAGAATTATTTCTGTGGAGGCAATGAGCCATCAGTTGTAGAAACAGGAGCACTTGATTCAAACCTATACTTAAAATAGTACTTGAGTTTATCTGGAAGAGAACGCTTTTATACTTTTCCTTCGAACTTCAGCAGCATCCCTCTGAGCTGTTTGTAACTGCTCTCCCACTGCCCTAATTCACATTTTCTGCTCAACCTTATCTTCACAAAGAGTTTAGATCTAACTCCCTGCAAGTGAATTTGCATTTAAAAAAATTTCTCCGTTTCAAAATGCATTTAATGTTTTCTGTTGTAATTTTAATGTATTTTTTGAGCAAAACCTTATTACAGCCACATGAAATAATGATACCTTCTTGTAAACATACTAACATAAGATGGTGAATGTATTGCACCATCCATACATCATTTGTCCTCTGTCAAGCTGACATCTGTGCATATTTAATAGCTTCAATGTCAACTCTCAGAAAAAGTACCAGTATGAAAATAAAGCTGTGGCAGCATTTCTTTTCTGATATGCACAAAAGCAAGACCCGAGAGGATGAAGGAAGTTAGTCTATTTTGTGGCTTCTTTTCACATCACAAGATAAATTGTTTCCAATTACTTTACTTCAGTATTAAGGACTGATCTGCATATGGCTTCAATTTAAAAAGATATGTAAGCCAAACATCTGTGATGGCTTGACCTCTTCCATACGTGTATGAGAACAAGCTATGCGGAATATGCTGGCTGGGGATACCATGATAAATAAAGACCAAAGGACGACCTAATAGATATTACCTCCAAAAGCATGTTAGACCACAATCTGCTAACTTGTGAAAATCATTACCAAATATTGCCTGCGTTAGCGACTACCACGCCTGCCATTGTTGCTCCCCATGTGCACCATGCTGCATCCTACTGCTGATACGTTATGTCTCTCTTAGAAATACCTTCATTACACCCAAATTCTTCTTTAAATTTCCTGTTGCAAATCCAGTGAACTCCACTGGCCTTATTTCAAGGACAAAATGTCTCAATCCTTTACTACACCTTTCCAGTACTCGCTGATCTTTACTCATGTGCTGCATTCTTCTCAGCAATATCTAATGAAGCCGTACACGTGTAGTACACTGTTCAATAACCACAAAGCTTTATTATTTCTTACTAAAACCTCGTGACCAATTAAACTTTGCTATTTATTTCATAATAATCAGCTTTGTGTAAGAATCAACCGTCCAATCATAGTCTCATTTTCTCATTTTTTTTAAGTACCTCTTAAAATTAATTATAAGGCGGAAATGCAAGATTACAGAGGATAAGAGACTCAGTACGCAACACAATTAGAATTTTTAACAGTGGTGAATTATTCAAAGTTCAGAGAATAAATTATAGGCTTGTCTTTTGGAAATATAATGTCGACACTGACTATTTCACTTAGGTCAGACATTAACTTAGGTTTTTGCAGAATTGGTAGTTCCATGTAAAAATTACACCCATTCAGGAAAGATATGTTACCTGTATTCATAATAATTGAGAGAGAAGCATGCAAAAATTAAATTAGTAACAAGATTCTTTTGAATGGGCATTAATGAGAATATGAAAAGAGTTCATTTATCTATTTTTATCATGAATATGCTGAAGGCTGCTCAAGCAACTCACAGTCAATGACCAGTACACGAATATGCATGTGCATACATATATTTGCACGCATATGAATTTATCTATAACAATAACTGATCACAAATAATTACTCAGGAATTCAGGCAGCTTATAGCAATTGATATTGTAACAGAGTGGTATGAGAAATATCTTAGTGGGAATTTATGAAAGAAATTGCTCCTTGCAAATGAGAAAAGCCATTTTTCATAGGGAAAATGTCATCATTCTTAACTTACACTGACGTACTCCACGTTATTTTCTTCGCGCAGAGAATCTCTACGGTATAGTGCTTGCTACCAGTGCAATACAACATGCACTGCATCATTCAGTACAGATTTCAAGGATGTGATCCTAAAGAAAAAATGAACTATTGCTTTCTAGAAGGGAAAGAAGATTTTGCAAATGATACACATAAGCAATAAAAAAAATTTAATCCTTCCCAGAAAAAAACAAAACAAAACCAAAACCAAAACCAATATACAGCCTTAGAAAAAAAATTAAAAGCTAATTTTACATGTTAATCATATTGTTTATACCTAGTTATTTAAAATACCATATAAGTAGTAGTGCAATTATTTTGCATTAAAAGGCTAAGAATTGCCAATGTATTTCTCATGTACCATTACAGAGACAATTTCTTTGATGTTTAAGACTTTGAACACGTGAACAAACCATGAAAATTTCTGTATATCACTGAACTTTTGGGTTATTTTGAAGAAATTAAGATTTTATGTTAGTGGAATAATATTTTTTTCATGTAATGGGGAAAAGTTAATCTCTCCCTGCAATAGCGTGTATTATTCTTCCTTATTGTTCCAAAAATAGAATCCTGTATCTTCTTTAATCTAATATACCTTCCCCTTACTATTTAATGTAATTTCCTACATCTGAATCAATATTCCATTAGCTGGATTCAGTCAATGAACTGTCTTTCACTGCCTGCATTATTCTAGTTCTAAGGTTTTCAATGCTGGCACACTGGAAGCGCAAGTTATTGCCATACTAGCAAACCAGTAGTCCTGCAGAGATATTTCTACATGCTGCTTTAAAAATCGCAGTGTAAGGAAGAACAAATTGTTCAGTGAGCAGTGGTACTGAAAAGGGGTGATTTTCAGTGGTCCATCCCCTGTTCATTCCCACATCCTCTTCCTCACCTGAGTCCCATGCCAGTCTGCATAGGAATAGAGGCCGACGGCACAAGCTGCGCGAGTCAGGAACAGCCACCTCTGAGCTGGCTGCAGAGGCCACAGGCACCGACCTGTCATTTGCTGTATGGCTGATGCCTCTCCCCAAGGATCAAGTCCATTTTCTCCCAGAAAGGCACTGGTTTAGGAGCCACCCCTCTAGTGACCTACTGACTACCACGGCACTTGCAGGAATCCTTGTGGACTTACTGGTCTGTCAGTTTGGTTGAGATTGGCTAGAACTTTCAGAACTTGTTAAGGTTGGTAGAGGGACGAACCGGTGCAGACACAGGCAATGCAAAAGCAAAAACCTCATCTGCTTTGAGAATTATTCTCACTTGAATGTTTCTCACACCCAAACATGTATGGAAATTCAAATAGCTTTGGTGAAGACTTCTAATAAAACATGCTAAGTCCAAGTTATCAATTTTGGCTGGCTCATGGATTTAAATTATATATTAAAATGTTTAATGCAATAATATACAATTAAGTGGTTATATACAGAAATACACCGAAAACATATGCTGGCTTCTGACAGAAAGCATAAAAGCCCTCTGTGCTGCAAGTCATGATTCTAGAAAAACAACACGTTTTCTTTCCATATACCCTGCTTGAAGTATTATTTCTGTGTTTGCAATAAGAGATCAGAATGGAAAAGATACCACTGAGCACTCCAGAATTTAGAACTTAAAATTTCTGAGTTTAACTCTTGTACAAAAGGATGGTTGTTTTAGTGGCATTTTTATGAAGTCACAGCATACTTTGCAAGTTCTGTATTTCTATGGTTTACTGAATGGAGCACTAACTTTTAAAAATCTCATGATGAGAACAGGCCAACAATTTCCAGCCATGTTTATTGTGACAATGATTTGAAGTCAGCAGTAAGAATTATTTAATATGCAGCATATCTGTAATGGTCTAATAAGTATGTATAACATACAAGACAACAGAACATAGAACAGAAAACTTACCAGTATTGAAACAGCATTTTTCTGCCACTGCTAGTTTTCCGCTTCTTGTGCATGAAGAATTCAAACAAGAAGGATAAAGACTATCTAAGTCACTGATATGAGACTTGTTTTTACAAGTCAGTGCACACATGGACATCTGAGCACAGTAAATTAACATGGATTTGCATCAACAACCAGTAATTATGTTTTACGTCAGCCAATAAAGAGCAGAAGAGTGATGAATTCCCGCTGTCAGAGCTGCACTATATTCAACCACAGAAAAGTTTTACCAGTTCTGAAATTTAATGCATCTACAAAAATAAAAAACCAACCCAAACAAAAAAAAAAAAAAAAAAACCCAAAAAACTTAAATGTAGTTCACAGCCAAATCTCAAAACAACATGTCTGACCAGATTTATAAATTTGGCCAGTGTTTTTGTACTGTCCAAATTCAGTGATAATTCCATAGCTCTCAAAACCTAGGGTATCCACCCAAACACTCCTGGCCAAGATTCAGCTAAGCCACTTTTCCTAAAAGTTTCACTGTACTTAATTTTGCTGTATACATTTACCTGAATCCAGACATTTTGGCTATACAGGTCTAAAAAATGCCAAATCAATGCCCCCTTTTACACGAAAGGAAGACAGTTTCTTACTGTTAACAATATTATGTTATGTGGTGCTTATCTGAAAAGCACATTTACTAGACACTTTATATTCTGTGGCCTATGGCATTCTATATAAAAGCAGGGACTCTTAAAATAAGAGGCTATGACAGCTGACCATTTTGTACATGTGGTTTTGTACGACAGTACTGCTGTTACTATTATAAGATAATAAATGTCATTACAAAACCAGAGTGATCTAAAAAGCTTAACCTGACTTGCACCAATTCCCACACTACAACTTAGAGCTTCATCCCTTCGAGGTGGTGAACACTTGGCTCTTATTCCTGTAATTACAGTCTTGCAAAAAAATTAAGTGCCCACTTTCCTCAAGGCCCTTTGAAAGCATAAATGCATTCTCAGCTCAAACTCCCCCACAAATATCATCCAGAAATGGAAAAAGAAAGCTGTTAAGCACTATTTTATCTCATAGGGATTAATGTTTGTGGTAGCATAGATGAGAATCTCTCGTAAGATTTCTTTTTGTGGAAAGCCTTAATCAAATACACCCTGATGTCATCAAAAGCAATGTAGAAATCTAGCAACGCATTTTATTATGAGGTAAGAGACGACACAGGACACAAATATTACAAGCATCTTTCTTTTTAATTCCTTTAATGTAGAAAGAAAAAGATAGTAAAGAAAATGTGAGTCCTGTGTTGCACAATTTATTCTTGTGTCACTTGCAGGCTATTCCATACACTTCTCATTGCAATTCTAAGGAAAGCAATAATTCATATCAATCAATGGGATATGTCAATTCTAATTAGTCCACAAAGGCTAGGTGAGTATCCTTAGGAGACCACAGGGTACCTCCCCGTTGCTGCAAACGAATCAAGTACCCAAATCTTGGCTAGTCTGTGGCTTGGGACACAAGAGAGCCTACATAGAGCAATTCAGAGCATTGGAGCAAGGCAGCAGGGGAACAAGGTCGAAAAACAAAAGCTGGCCTTCCTGCGTTTTGCTGTCCACCGGTTTTGGCAAACTAGACTACTGTGCAATAAAGGATGCCTTCTGAAACACGAAGAAATCAAAGCAAAAGGAGCAATAAACATCCACTTAACACTAGCATGCAATGTTATGGCAGCTGGTTTCAACAGAAACAACCATGAAGTGAAACAGTGTTACTATATAGGTTTTTCTTTTATCATTGCTCAGGGAAAATACCCATTCCTTTACCCCTAGTAGTAATTGTGATCACTATCACCAGCCTTCAAGAAAGCGAACATCCAGAAGGACTGAAATTCGAAACAAAAACATTGTCTTCCAGATCTAAGCCTCAAAAGAAATCTAAATGATGTCAGAAAGGAATGTACCATTAACATCCCGTAAACCAGGGGTAGAAGAATATACACAAATTATAATTGAATTTCAGCCAGTATTTTCCCTCCTGCCCCGGTCTACAGTATCGGACATGTGTGGTTTTTCAGCACCATATCATTAGCCTATGTATTCATTTGCATAAATTTCTGCTACTGCATTGGCCTAATAAGTAGCAAAGCAATTTAATTGTACATATTATGGTACGCTGATCTCTACCAGTGAGTGACAGTAACTCATAATATGGAAAGGAATAAAACATTCATTGACAGAATACCACTGAGTTTACCCAGACACATAACCAGACATAAAATACAGTAATGGATTATTATAAAAGGATTATTTTATAAGTTTATAAATGGAAATAAGTACATTTATTTTTCAGAAGCATGCAGTAGTTCCTGTAGTAGCCTATTCACCAGCCTAGCCTGCAATGGATTAGGAACCTCATTCTCACTAGTACTTAGATGCATTTTCAGAAGAAAATTATAAGCTTTGAAACAGATTTAACACTTCAAATAGAACATGTTTCTCCCTATTTTGTGAAAAAGAATTATTGTGTGACAAGAAAAAATCTTTCAACTATGTCAAAAGACAGGAAAAACAAAAGCCTATTTTCTCTCATTAGTCTGTTAACATTGTCTTGCTCTACAGGCAACTAATGTACATAAACTCAAGGAATTAAAATAGGAGTCAATACAGCAAATTTGTATTTTTCCTGAAATCTTTTTTTAAGATAAACCCAGCCTTAAGTAGGAAGAATACAGAAATACTTATAACCTGAAGTACTTTATCTGGACTTTGATAGCCTAAACCACCAAAGACTGGATGCATTACTTGTGGAAAAGAATTAGACGAGGTCTACTGGAATTCACCCAACCCACAGCCCACTCGCTGCTCTCTCTTCCCCTTTTGGACTGTATGCAGATAGCTGAAATTTGACTAAAATGCAGCCAACCTCCGTTCCTCTATTTCTACTATGTACACATCATCCTATGACAACAGACCACATACATATTGGAATACCTGAATAGGACCATTTCCAATCTGTGTTTGGCTACATGATATGCAGACATCATATAACCAGAGGGTCCTGTGCCTTCATGAGAGCTTATGTGGCCTTGACTGCTAAGGTACGGTTGCTGTACAAGAATGATAAATTCATATAGGATAAAGTTTTTTACTAAGTTTCTGGTGCAACTTAACACACAAACCACAAATTTGTAAGTCACTTAGGTTCTAAATTCCCTTTAAAACAATCTTGTGCTAGGATACCTCTGAAAATTTTACATACTAAGCTTTTATACTACCATTGGTGGTACTGCTACAGTATTCCAAAATATTCTTACTGTGCAAAAAATAGTCTGGGAAACCATGTGCTACTATGGAACGAGTGGTGTAGACAATCCTTGAAGAGGAAACTGAGGAGACATCAAGAAAAATCACCCACTACCTCATTCTCTACTTATATCAACACACGTAGCTGCCTTTATGTCTGGTAAGGGAATGCTGGGCGATGTCACAATGAAAGAGTTTCACTTGTACTAGGTAGTCAACACAAATAATACGTAATTACATTCAAGGTTGTCCCTTTTCAGCATACCAGCTTAGCAAAACCTTGAATTTCTTACTTCTTACCAGCAAGACAAAACCATTATGCGTGCACATGTGTAAAATACCTGTGAACAAAAGTCCTTTAGGCTACTGTGAACCATTTGTACAAACTTAATTATTATCTTCCTTCAATGTCCTGGTCCTAAAAGATTTTTAAGAATGCAAAAATTGGCAACAGACTTTAAAAAGAGAAAAAACTACAATTCTTAAAATAGTTTATTTTTCCAAATTGCATGATTTGAAAGGCTAAAAAAGAATGAAACAGCTAATTAAACTAAGCAAAAGATGATAAATCCTTTCTAATATGTAGAATAATGAACTAACCCATTCAAAAGTATTAATGTAACGGTTTGGCACGGCATAATAAATAGCACTGGACTGCCAAAAGTTGAACTTCTTTTCCAAATGAGATTAATAAAGCTCTGTGGATGCATGTATGTTTGTATCGACAAAAATAATGTATATGCCAGGTTCCTCGTTATACTGAGAAGATGGAATATCTCCATCTCTCACTAAGAGAAATGGCATTCCATTTCAAAGAAAAAAGACTTACTTCCATCTACTTAAGCATCAATATATATATAAAATGAAGATTTCAGCCTAGAATAATTACCTCTGAATAAGCTTTGAAATATGGGGGGAAAAAAAGTATCTGACATACCGAATGACTTGTTAAAAATGAAACTTGATTACATATTGGGTAAAGTAAGAAGAAATACTTCCCAATATACAAATAGTATTGACAAATCAAGAAGTGTATCAGCAGAAAGAAAGACTAAAAGGATCTCAAGAGAGATCATTGTAGGTACGGCCATTAAAAAGTAGTATTAATTTCAGCAAAACTTGAATGATTTTAATTCAGAAGAAACAACCTTATCAATAGATACAGAGACTGCTATGAAAGACTGGCTGCTTCATCTTCAGCACGGCATACTTCAAAATAAATTATCACAAACTGCTTTCCACCTGACCAACGAAATACTTTTACTGTTGTAATTTTGTTGAAGAGATGCCTAATAAAGAAATATGTTAGAAAAACATGCATGTGTGTTTGGTAGCTATGTCCCATACACTGTTTAAAAAAAAGTAGTAAAAACGCAAGCAAATTAAACTCATGCCAGTTGTTATAAACATGTTGACCCACAGGTGACTTCATTTTGCCTTCTAGCGGAAAAACTATCATGCTTGGTTTGCTAGCTTTTGCAGTAACTGCAGAGAGAGAAATTTTCTAATCTTTATTTCTCCTTGAATGCTATCACAGCACACTGACTAATTTCACTAGCTGAATGCCTATGAATTAACAGTACTTTTAATTACTTTAGATACAATCTATATTTGAGCATGCTTTTCATTTTACATTCATTTTTCTTCCGTTCATTATCAAAGTCTTTCTTCCCACTAGACTGTTTATATTTTAATTTGTGCAGGCTTGAACAACATACTGACTCCAATACTGTCCTAATTAAATTAAATTTACTTGCACAGATTTGAACAGCTACCCCTGTTGACCTCAAAAGTACTCCTTTTTCTTCTTTCCAATATATTTTACTGTCTATCAAAGAATTATTTTCCCCAGGCCCCATTACTTCTTCAGAGTCATCCTTTGTGCAACTAGTCCTCCAATACATATCCAGATTAGTATTTCAGCTTTAATAAAATTACAGTCCAAATCCTAAATGGCCTGTACTTCTTATTCCACAGATGTTATTTAGGTCACTTCAAATAAATAATTGCAGAGCAGCTTCTGACCACACTAGTAAGAAAGGACTTTGTTGTTTAAGATAACATTTTTTCCCCACAGCCATCATTCCCAATTTTCTTCTTCATTAAAACTCTACTCAAAAATGTCTTTCTAGAATCGTCAAAGAATCGAAGCTGAAAGTATGGCTCACCTATGACTTTTCCTTTTTAGATAGTCCTTTCCACTTTTTAGATAGTCCTTTCCACTTTTTAGATAGGGTTCTCATACGTAATGCCTAGTTAAAGAAAGCCTGGAATTCAGCTTACTTCCAAAAGAAAACTTACTACTAATATGTACAATCACAGATCATACCTCTTCTGATTTTATTCAGAAATAATATGATGGTTTGAATCAATAAACCAAGACATAATATTAGCGGGCTTTTTTCATGTTTATTTTGCGAAGCAGATATAAAATCGTATCAAGGGCAAATGTGTAGTAGTAAACCTTTTCTGCCTTCGGTAATTTGCATTTGAGAGTCTAGCTAATAGGTGGTTTAGGACAGGGAAGAAAAAACACATTATGTGCCTCCTTTATTTTTTTGTTTTCTCTTGCACTTACAACCTTCATTATGGGTCAGCATATGTATGTGCTGTGTAATGGTTTGCATCACTATGATAGAAGCAGAGGCATTGCTCTTTGATGTGTAACCCCATCAAACAACTACTCCCCATCCCCCCAAGAGCCAGTGGGCGGATGGCCAGGCCCTAAGGGAGCACATATGGAAAATATGGCATCGCAACATGCACTTTCAGTGTGTTCCAAGAGCTTGAGCTAAGACAGTCAAATTTCTCTTGGTTTCCTGAAGCAACATAGCTGTTCTGCAGCTAAACTCATGACCAATGTGCAGCTGAATTCCTGATGCATCACTGAGCCCAAGCTTACCTGAGAGATTTCTACAGTACATTGGAGATGCTTCTGTTTAAAGCGTTACACAACCCATCTAGCTAAGATGGAGTGGAACATCCTGCTAATACTGCCTGGAAGAAATAGGTCATGTCACTTGGACACTGCCACTTGCCGAACAGAAATCAATTAAGAAATAGATGTATGGGGGGGAGGGGGGGGAAATAAAAAAATCAATGCTCATTGACATGGCCCAGTGAGTGGATGATATGCAGAGTACAAACTAGTACTGTCATATATTGATATAAACAGCCATGCAGCTACCTGTGATCCAGATAAGAAGAAATCACAGTGTGCATGGCATTGTGGATACAACGCCAGCATGGGACTGGGAACACGTGCCGTGCTGAATGGGGCAAATGGACGGACAGAGAGAGAGAACTATTGCACCTGCTGTTAGCACCCACCCACGCATGCAATTTTAGATCAGATTGTCTGAACTGATGTTTTCCCCTCATTTTTTTTCATAACAAGCTTTGGAAAAGATTTTTTAGAAGTATACGTATATATGACTCTACAAATATACATAATTTGTATCCTGTGCACCCTGTCCTTATATACAAACACACAATGCATTCATGTATTGATGTCTTACTGACCGGGGCTGTATTCTAGCTGCCCAGAAACTGTATGAATTTTGCTTATAATATAACTCAGGAAATCAGGGGTAAAATGACAAGCTCCTTAAGACATTCTGATTCAAATAATTTCTTTGATATTAGTTCCTGTTTAGTGGCATAAGCAAAACACAGATATCCATATACCCTCTTTTTTTAAGATAAGGTCTTTCCTCTGTTTTTTTAAACTAGCTAGTCTAAAAATCCATTACAGCGATGAACTCCAATTCACAATTTCCACTGATCACTTAACCAGCAGTCAAGATTTTAGTGCAATAATCTATTATGTTTCAAGATTTAGCACAGAATAAGAATATAATTGTAATATTTTAGAAGTCTATTTCAGTTCCTAATAATGGCAGCATCGGATCTCCTACAATTCAACTATTGCCATTATTTAAAAGAATTAAGAGAAATTCTTAATGATGCTTTTTGGTTACATGGATTAAAATTCTTATGAATTATTACAGATTAAAACTATATATTATACTTAGTCTGGTAAAACTTTTACTTGTGATCCTGGCTCAGTAAGAAGCTGCAAGAATTGAAGAATGTGTTGTGCATAGCAGCAAAGTAGAAATGTCAGAAGCAAGTGAATACCCCCAAGAGCAGAGCCACAGGCAGCAGACTCTCAGCAGAAAGCACATGGAACAGGCAAGAAGATAAAAATTTAGAAGCAGGGAGAAAAAAAAAAAAGAAAAAAGCAGGCATTTTAGAGGCAGAGTGAGAAAGGAAGGGTAAGGGCTTAAAGGCAGGAGGCTAAATAAATGATACCAGGAGCTGGAAAATCCCCATCCTGCTTTAAAAGAAAAAATAAGGTCATGAGACAGCACAGTAAGAGAAGAGCTGCACTACTGACCAGCAGCAGGGCCAGCATTTAAGAGATACAGTTTCTTTGCTTAAAAAAGAAAAAATAATAATAACAATTAAAAAAAACCCAAAAAACAATGGCAAGGGTTCTCCTAATGGACACACTTGACCAAAGGGCGTTCTGTTTGCAGAAGAAACTTCTTGGGTCTGCTATTTCTGACTAGTGTCAGGGCATGGCGCTGCATTGTTCTTTAGGTAATGTAACATTGTGGGGTACTCGGGTTCCTTTTAGGTGGAAAACAATGCTTCAGAGGAAAAACTCGTGAGTTTGATTTTAAATGTTTCCAAAACACCAAAGTTTGTTGGTTTATGCAGTATGCACCAGTTTACAGATATGGCTGCATCAAGGCCAAAAGCATTTCTCTGGTTTGACATATGTGTTTTTCAGGCTGTAAGAGTAGATCTCAAGCTACAGTAAGTATATTTTGTAATTAGAGGTACTTGCAAGAAGCGTTTGCACGATAAAAGGTACTTCATACTGCTTTTTTCTTAGATCAAGTGCATTTTTCCCCTCTTGTTTTCTCTTTTACTGCTAAGTGCCAGTTTCCCTGTTGGAGACAATTTATCTTATCAAAATCCCACAGGACAACCTAGTTTGTGCAACAGCAGACCTCCTGATAAAGAAGTAAAATACTGGGACTGTTGTATGTAATTTACCTATGTAAATTTACTATTTTCCTTTTTTGTATTTTCAATATCCTTCCACCTCTTCACCTACACAAAGATACTTTTTCTTTAGAATTAATGCATTTTATTAGGTGGTAGGAATTAAATAACAGAAGAAAAAAAGAATTTTCTGATATCAAATACTTTGTTAAGAGGTTATTACTGAATTAATAACCTGATATATGAAAAAATTGTGTTCTTCCAAATTTGGATGCTTGCAGGTTGCTAAAAAAACCCCAACTGTAAAATTAACACACGTGTCTGTACTTCAGATAAAGTCAATTTTACCATTCCAATCTTGTCTTAAGGCTCATTTTAAACAATCTTCCAGTCTAATTAGCATTACCTTCTGGATCCTTAGTACCGTCCTTTTGAATGTTGGCATGGTTAAAACACTCAGGTCTACTTGGTTTAGTATAGTGTGGCAAATGTCAGTGAAATACGAGGGCATATGGCATATAATTACAAAACCATATGGATGCCAGTAGTGATAGTCAACAGTATTTGAATGCAAGACCAAGAAAGTTAGAGGAAAAGCAATAAAAGACCATCATACATAATCATAAAATGGATACATATATATAGTTTCTTTAGAGCTGAAAGAAGCCTGTACATGTCTGTCCTTTAATGAAGCAAAGCCACTGTGTCTCTACAAGCATATAGCTGTAGAGTGCAGTCTGCAATAGTTTAGTTTTGGCTTGGAAATTTATAAACCCAGATTAGTAAAACAAGTGATGCAAGAAATCACTTACCAATGCACATAGCAGATCAACTGCTTCCAGTATTAGTTCTTGGTGGCCAATGCGAGTGACTCCCAGTTCCTCAAGCTCTTGATGAGTGATGTGTAGCAGCTGTTCACCATTGATCTTTTCTCTTTCAAAATTTTTTATGTATTGTTGGAGGCAATCATCGAGGCCTATTTAAAAAAGCCAACAACGCATAGTCAGAGAACAGAGACAAACAATCATGATTCTGTAATTCACAAATATAGAAATTTCTTGGGAATACAAGTATAATTCCTTGTTTAGAACTATTATGGAAAATGTGAAAAAAATTATAATTTAACTTACATAGTGTAGCGCACACTACTAAGTACAAAAGTTGATATTACTGACATTATTTTCAACATCCTTAAACATTTTAATACCAATTTAAAACCTTCATGGTACTTATTAGGGAGACAGGGGAAGGACAGAGAGTGACATTATAGAAAAACTTTTTCTTATGATGTCATGAAGACCTAAATATCAGTTTAGCTTATGATTAGGAGCATATTTTTCCTGGTATCCCTATTGTAGGACTCTTCAAAGTCACATGGTGTGGCTATCACTCATTAGGAAGCGTGTTTTTCAGACTCAGTAACCACCTACTCTAACTCTGCTACACCCAGTGCCAATTTTTTTTTTTTTTTAAGTCAAACTGTCCAACTTGGTGAAACTCACTAACATACGAATGGTTTTGTTACAAACCCTTCAATTAGTAATGCAATTTGCCCATGCACAAAGAATTATTCCATTTTGCCCTGATACTTGATATGCTAAGAATAACAGATTTGGTAGCCGCCACATTATTCTATTTGTCAGACCAGAGAAGGGACTGATTAACAACCCAAGTTGAAATATTTTTCATTTCTCCAAATCTGTTTCAGAACCGCACATGCTTTAAGTTTCCAGCTAGAACAATTAGTTGAACACAAGACTCTCTACTATCAAAAGCTATGCAAGGTTATGCAGAACTCCCTCAAGGACTCTGTCCAGAATTGTACTGGATTCAATGGAAACCTGATATGCATATTATTTTCTGGAGACCTACAAAAATTCAGCTTCAATAATTTAATCTACTAAGTATAGTAAGTAGAACACTTTGACTCTCAATTATTTGTCCTACAGTGGAGCAAGTAAACCCAAGATCCATAAAAAGTACAGGTATCCAGAAACCACAGAATTAACCAAGTTGGGTCCTTTTAACTAACCAGATGATACGGCTTGGCAATGATGAACAGAAATACATTCCTCTAAATTAGTACAGGAACGCTAAATGAGTTAAGAGGATGCAGGAAGTCCACTGAAAACATTAGAAAACTACATTACTATCTATTACTCCATTTCTAAGCACACCTTCTTAGATAATATTAAGTGATTTAATTCAATCTAATAAAATTGGTCTCTTTCATTGTAACAGAAAATATTAGCTAAACATTACTAACATGCAACACCCCAGCCTGACTGCTGGGATTAGTTAGCATCCAGAAATGAATTTCTAAAAGTTATAGGAGGACTGGGTCAGAATAACCAAACCACCTGCCAGGGAAGTGAAAGCTTGTGGAAACTGAAGTCAGAAAATGTGGAATTTAACACAGTCCTGTAGACAAAAATATTTGATATTGTCCATGGTTTTCTCTTCTCATGTTTTTAGAGTATCTGAGAAAGTGATCTGACGCCTTATATTTGGCATGCTGAATATTACCACGTGTTGTGGTTTAACCCCAGCCAGCAGCTAAGCACCACGCAGCCGCTCACCCACTTCCCCCCCACACCCAGTGGGATGGGGGAGAAAAATCGGGAAAAAAGAACTAAAACTCGTGGGTTGAGATAAGAACGGTTTAATAGAACAGAAAAGAAGAAACTAATAACGATAATGATAACACTAATGAAATGACAACAGCAATAATAAAAGGGTTGGAATATACAAGTGATGCACAATGCAATTGCTCACCACCCGCCGACCGATGCACCCGTTAGTCCCCGAGCGGCAATGCCCCCCCCAGTTCCTAAAATGTCATATGGTATGGAATACTCCATTGGCCACTTTGGGTCAGCTGCCCTGACTGTGTTCCCTCCCAGCTTCTTGTGCCCCTGCAGCTTTCTTGCTGGCTGGGCATCAAAGGCCAAAAAGCCTTGACTTTAGACTGAACATTACTTAGCAACAACTGAAAACATCAGTGCGTTATCAACATTCTTCTCATACCTTGCTCAAAAACATAGCACTGTACCAGCTACTAGGAAGACAATTAACTCTGTCCCAGCTGAAACCAGAACACCACGTTAAGTCTCAACTAAGCCAAAATAATTCAGTTGAGACATGAGGAGTGGGACAACACAAGAATTGAATAAAACAAAACAATACAATATATTTGTCTTCTGTTCCATAAAAACAAGGTGATACATTGCAGTTTCCTTTCATTAACTTATCTTTCAAAATTATTCACTTATTTACTCTGTAAACTGATAGTCCTAAGTTAGGTTACAGTGCTCATTTACCGTTTACCAAGTAACATGCACAGCTTTATGGTCCCTTATACATAAATCCCATACAAAACTAGGTTAGTGATATGAAATGTCATATTTTATATTGTTATTCATAAGTATGAAGTAGTTTGGGGGTTTGCATTTGTTTGGGGGGGGTTATTGTTGTTTTGGGGGGGGGTTGTTGTTTGTTTGTTTTAACTGAAATCAGCAGTCTGTCTGTAACTAATACCTAAGCCTTTCCTCTGTTCTGGAAAGGTCTGCAAAACAGGAGACTATTTCTCTGCATCTATTCATAGTTTTAAATGATTTAATGTATGATTTTATGTAATTATATTTCAGTTTGGACGTGTTGAAAACTGGTCACTGCAGGTTCAGCATTTATTATTTAACATTTGAAATTCAGATCCATTACACATTTCTCTTCCCTGCTAGCTCAAGAACAATTCTTAGAAACTATTTCAGAGCAAATTCCAAACCCCATGCATTCCAGATTTACTTTTAGTGAATATTTGCCTAAAACTAATCAGAAAAAGTCACTGAAACTGATATCAGAAATTCCATTATTTTGAACAAAAGTGAAGAAAATGAATTTTAAAATTTAGTTTCAGTGGCCACAAATACGCATTTGTAGTATTCAGAAAAATTTAGAAAATACCAAATGAAGATGACATCCTATGAAAACTGTGTAGTCAGGTGTATTAAATGTGCCTTTGTGCCAGAAAGAATGTATGACAGAAGAGCAAAATATGAAATTTGTATTATTCGTACTGCTCTGTAATAGCTCCCCAGGGCATCTTTAGAAGGCATTTACTTAATGGTGCAAACAGTATGGCAGTTGACAACAGAATACAGAAATATATCATTAAAGGACCAGGCTGTCTCAGAGCATGACAGCATCTAATAAATACATGCAAAAAAAGAAATATTTGTCCACTGCTCTCTGCTTTTCTGTCTATCTAGGACCTAGGTATTGTATTCCATTGTTCCTTTTCTTGTGATGTAAAGTTTTGTGTTTGGTAAGTGTGAGGTGTTACAAAGGTAGAATTTAGCTATCAGTAGTTTCATTCTTTATTGTCATGGCTATAATTGGTTTTAGCATGAAAATATCAAAAGATGCAATTAGAAAAAGCACAGAATGATATCATTTTGACTCACCAAAGCCAAATGGAATATTTATTTCCTCAAGCCACTTAGGCCTCATTACTGCTCTTTATGCAATTTTCTCAATGTAATTTCTGTTTACAGATATGACTTAAATTAGTTAAGATTCATAACTACAAAGAAGTAAGGGCCATTAACTCTGTTTTATATGTAAGTAAATAAAATTAAACCACTGTTCCCAAGTTACACAGTGTCAGAGTTAGGCAAGAAACACAGAGGCTTTTTTTGGTTACAGTTTGTAGCTAACCAATGTATCCTTCATAGTGCAATAAATTAATTCAGGGAAGAGGGTTTAAACACGTATGCTTTATTTTGAAGCTGAGACAACGTCCACGATGAGAAATCTGCTATATTGTCTCTTTCCATTTTTAAGTAAAAGAAACCTTATTCCATCCACATGAACTCGGAAAACTTTCTCTCTGTATTTAAAGAGTAGAGTAAAACAAGCATCTCTGGTATGTTTACTGCAAACTATGATTTTGCAAATAAGGCGTGTAGCAAATTACCTAAATCAAGGAAACATGAAAAAGAAAGGAGGTAGAAAAAAGGCAGGGAGAAACATGAGGAAAAGAAAAGCTAGTTAGCTTTAAAATGCTTATTTTCTGGACTGCATACTTAAGAAAAGGGATCATTAAAACAACAGAGCAAACCAACATGTTATAAAAAAAATTCTCTGTAGAGCTAGCTAAAATCAGATTTAAGTACTAACTCAGAGCAAACATTACAAAAGAGATGCTACATATTGCGGGCAATAAAGCCCACTGAGATTAAAATGAATCTTCACATTGATGTCAACAAACATCAGGTTTGTTTTACATTAGAAGCACAAACATCATTGCCGTGTTATGTAAAAATCCCTTTCTCTCTGGCATTAGACAAGGATATTAAAAAAAAAATGACTATAAAACTAAACGGAAGAAAGGCACAGGTTGTTGCCCTCTATGCAGGAAGTCAAATTATGCAGACGGGAGAAATGTGGTGACGATAACTTTGTCAAGTGTGATCCATCGCAAAAGAAAAGTAATTTCTAAGTTTAAAAGTCTGTTGTTTCCAATTTTTCATAAATCTCTCCATAAATTACATGTAGTCTCTTCCCCTTTTTCATATCTTTTAATGGATTTTTGTTACATATTGTAAACTGTGCTGGTTTTGTAGCCTGTCCTAAAAATTCCTGACCAAATGATGGTTTTGTTCATACTACATCATTATTCCCAGAAGAAAATACACAGCAGCTGGCTAGAACAACAGAACACAGGCCGTGAAATGGAGGAGTTACGGGGAGGGCAGACAGGAAAGATCCTTGCCAGTTCAGCTTGTCACAAACATGACTGCTCTCACAAGGGGATTCTTCTAATAGAAGAGGGTATACAAAATGGTATGCTCTGTTATAAAAATGCAACGTTGCTCACTCTGCTTTTAGGGTCGAGGATGAAAGAGAAGGAAAAGAGCTCAGTGGAAATGCATTTACCACTCCTGACTTTGGCAGTTCAGCACTGGTGCAAAGAAGCATTAGAGTCCACTTATAGCCACTTTGGCAAAGAAGTCAAAACCACTTTGATTAAGGGTCTGAGAAAGTATTTAACATTTTTCCTAATTAAAATAATTTTTAGAATAAAAAGCACATAGCAGAATACTAAAAATCACAATTACACAAAGGCTTATACACAACAGCAAATTTAAGGTATAGATACAAGTGTCTGTGGAATCTGGGTCTAAAGGACAAAACCTGTAAGTCAATGGAATGATCTCAGTTTGTTCAGAAGCATTACACTTTGGTCTGCTTAGAGCAAATTAATATTCATATTAATTTATCTCATTTGACTAATAAAAGCGATACAACAATCTTATCTCTCTGTTGTTGCAGAACAGTGACTTGTGAAAAATCAATATATCAAAGTAAAATGGGGACAAACTCAATTTTCAAATGTTGTTGTGCTACATTTTGGAGGAAATCCACTACAGCTGCTGTGTCCTTCAGTGAAGAAAAATGCAAATGGTGACTGCACTTGTTTGCGAGGGTAGGTATCTTGTTTAAGATGACCACAGTGCACAACAGGAACACCCTCACGCCAGCACATGGGTCTCAGGAGTGTGAGCCGAGTTGTCAGCCACCGGGGTCATCTAATAACTCAAAAGAAAATAGATTGTACTGAAACTACCTCTGGGTGGCAAGGATAAAAAAAAAGGACAGAAACACTGCAAAGAGGGAACAGAAAAGGTAAAAGACAACCAGAAACTGCGTGGACTTTGAGAAAAGGCATAGAGGAAGACTGCTGAAGTAGGTTTGGAACCATCAGAAAAGAAGCATATTGCTTGATTCCTGCTGGGTTTTGTGAGTGACCTTGCACATAATCTTCCAAATAAACAGGACTGCACCTGAGACTCCTTGCCTGATTCCACAATAGCTTCTTTTTCTAGGCAAAGCAACTGGCAAGTCCAGAAAATTAGCTATTTGCTATTAGAAAAAAGAGGAAACCCTAATTTCTGTGCTGGAAATTATTAATTGGGGAAGGCAGCACAAAATTCTGCTCCTGTCACAACCTTCAGTTTACATGTGCAGATCTGCTTAAATATAGCCAGTGTTTAGCAGCATCTACAGGCTCAGTCCAAGTAGTAGTTTTTACAGAAAGTGAAAAAGTTGGGGTTTGTTTTTTTAAGAACAAGAGGTATTTTCTATAGAAAGCGACATTTATTAGCTAGCTAGAAAGATCTAGAAGAAATTGACTGGTCGGCTGACAGAGAAAAGTAGGTGGAAAATGCCTGCCTTTTCCTAAATGTAGTTTTATTGAATACACACATCAATTCATGTGTGTTCTTGATCAAAACCACCTTTGATTTATTACATTGGGTTTAGGCACAGTGGATCTTTTCCAATTCTTATATAACCTGTAACAATGAAAATCATCCAGTGGGTATTTTTTGTCAACGATATTAAAAGCTTTTAAAGAATTATTCAGTCCAAATAAAGAAAAGGCATAATCCTCGGGACCATGTTCACACTAAGCTGACTCTCAAGTATCAGCTATTTGTTTTTAAGCTCTTTCAGGAGGAAAAAAAAAAAACCTGTTCAGAGTGCCTAGGATCTTCATACCCCCACAATTCAGAAAGAGACAAAGGGAATGTATTTGAAAACACTCTAAAACACCAAGCTTGGAGCGTTTCAGACCTAAACTTTCCTGAAGATTGGAGTCTATCTAAAAACTAGAGAGCATCATACAGTATTTTTCATCTTCAAGCCTACTCGTTACAAACCTGATCTACAGCAATAGAGTAGCTAGATTATAAAATTATATACAAAAACTACAATAAAAATCTCAAGTTATAGCATGAATGCACAAACACACAAAAAGGAAAGAATTAAGATTATTGTGAAAAAAAAAACCCAACCCTCAATTCTGGCATTATCTGACCTTTAAATGCTTGACTGCGCAAGTATAATGTGTTTAAATGTTGCTTCCCGGATGAGTTTCCTCTGTGTCACTACAATATTCACACAGATACAGATGGATGTTTTAGATGCAAATACAGGCAGACTTCTGCTACTCGAATTTACAGATCCATCATCTGCATGAACAGGAACTAGAGCGGGATGAGCGCTTTGAATAAATGTTTCCCAGACACCGACTGACACCAAAAATGCTGACTTCCATTCCAGGCTTCAAAGTGGGTTGAACTTTACTGGACATAAACACTTCCACTTGTCTCAGGTCACCAGTTAATACTGTGCAGGTCCACAAGCTCCTTCTTTTGCTCCTGTTCTCCTCTCCTGAGAGTGCCATGCTCCACTTCTGCCCATCAGAGCCCTCTGCAGACATGCTCAAGCACCAGCATCCAGCAGCACTGCCGGGCTCTTGTCCCCAGCCAGCTCAGTTCTCCCACTCTTGGCTTGTCATTCAGAGGGCTCCCTTCTCCTCAGCCTCTGCTGTCCTCATCCTGCAGCTACATCCCACACGCCAGCCAATGTCACTGGCTCAAAAGTCCCAGTTACAAGTATCTCTCACCCTCCTAATTCTTATCACAAAATTCTCAGGTTTTTCCCCGAGCAAAATCCTGTATATCTTCAACTCCCTTCATTTCCTGCCAGCTTGCATTTCCAGATGTAACAGTTTTTCCCCATCCATACTGTCCTTTTTCTTGTATTTGCTATGCATGAATTAGGCAGCTTCGTCCTCTCTATAGCAGCAGGGAAGCAGTGTTGTAAGAGCACAACCTGGAGGGAGATGGAAGCTGCCAACCTCGGTTCCTCTTCTCTCCCCAGAACAGGGGAGAGATTCACTTGCAACAACAGATCTCCTCAGCCACAGGCAGCTTTTGTAAAAGGAACATAATTCTCAAGAAATGTAAAAATCTGTAGCAAGTTTCTAAGCATATGAAAACCCTTTCTCACCCCCCACCCCCAAAGTGTCCTCTGAATAAGGGTAAACATCACAGCCACTTCACTATGAGTGCATGTCTGAGACGCAAGCAAGCCTCCCAGATTCTATGCCATATGTGAAACCAATGGGAATACTACATCATCACTAAGGTTATTTCTTCTTTTTTTTTTTTTTTTGTTTTTTTAGCATAGCCAGAGCAACAGGCTTTTTCATAATCTCAGTGTCTATAATTATAAGCTTTTTGGCAGCAACTTTCCAAGATAACTATAGTATCAGGACAAAAGCTGTGCTGAAATTATCAATATTTTAAGAGTTCAGGGCGTCTGAGAAGGTTTTGTAAGGGGATGTGTCAGGCAGTATTAATAAATGAACAAACTGCTGCACTTAAAAAATTTGATTTAATGGTGTGCCATCACCCTTAAATTGACATTCATATATATGAAGTAAATGACTTAATAGAGTTATGCCTTCATTACCTATGACTGAATAATAGGAAGAGAAGACATTCTAACTTTTTCCTCAAAAATTAACAGGTGGTGTTGAGCTGTGGTATTATCACGGAAGTAATAAACAGTATTTTAAGACGACTGCTGGAACTAGACCTGACCTTAAAGACATTTCTGGAAGAAACCTGGACAATGTATCACATTTTCAGACACAAGAGCATGCTCCTTGCTGTCACATTTCACAACAATCTTAACCTCAAAATCTGTCACTGATGCTTTACTGATGAATTTCCCATGAAAGTGATAAAAACCAGAAGTGTCTTTAGTAGCTCTCTGTGCTAATGAAAATTTAAGTCTTTCCTTAGCCTCATTAATTTGCTCCCTGATGAACAACAGCCTCCAGTCATTTTTGAATCAGCATGGCTGAAGAATGACCTGGAAGTGCTAGCAAGCCTCTAAAAGCCAGCACACATTCATACCTCCCATTTATTTGGTTACATGCTTCCACATTCCAGCGTGACTAAGCTGAGAATACTTGGACCCTGAATCTGCCTCGTTACATTTATTTTAAAAGAGAAATGCTTTGGCCAAGTGCAAGGCAAGTACTTCTATTTCCTGCACTGGACTCATGTAACACATTGCTTTACTTTTTCAAGACAGAGTTTGATGAGAATTTCTTCTGGCAGAAGCACTGGTTCCAACTTAGAGTGGTACCCTTGTACATCTTGCTCCTCATGCTTTGTACGACTGTGCGGCTATGTAGTGAATTGGGTCAGAACTGCTCTATCTTAACTTCACTCCTTTTTGTTACCAGCTATTTTTAAATTGCACAAAAAAGGTGGAATACACCAGTGGATGAAAGAGCAGATGCTTCAGCTGGCACCACTGCCAAGATACGTGCTTTTCAAGTGACACCATAAGAAAGCCACATCTGATAATTCTTTACTTCATTTTCTCTTTTATTTGCTGAGATGGCAAACTTATGATCGCCATCCCAGCAATTGTTCCAGACATCCCGAAATACACATCAAAATTTTTAAAAACTTCTAGGATTAGCTAAAAAGACAATATAAAATAAATCCACAAGGCCAAAAATAGATTCATATTTAGAAGAATCTTCAGCTACTCTTTTGATTTGTATTCTAACCAAAATGCAGAACCAGCATAATCAAATCCTTGAATTTACCCAGTTACAAAAGAGCAATCATAACAATTCTGGTGATTGAACATCTCTAGGGTCAGTACGAACAGTTAGAAGAAATAACATCTACCCTGTGTGCATGAGGGGTAATGTTGCTTAGAAGTGGAGAACTGATGTGATCAGGTTTTGTATTCCTCCTTTTTGCAATAAGTGCCAAAGGTTGTCTTCTCAGCTCCCTGGGTTGGAGGGTAGTGGTATATGTCATCCAGAGAGCCTGTTCCAGTTCTCCATTTCCAAGACGGTGTTTTTGCAGTAAGCGTTAACCTGCTGCCAAAAATGATGAGGAAAAAAACCCACAACATAACAAAACCAAAAAAGACAAACCAAACCAAACCAAAAGCCACCAATAAAAAGGAACCATTCTTAGGTGAAAAGAAAAGTATTAGGAAATCAAGTATCGTTTCCTTCACTACAGCCTAAGCACACTGAGGTGAGTTTATTTCAGACCCCAGTTGCCTCCATTTTAGAAAGGTCACAATTTCTAATACGGAAGGAACAGCATTAACCATATTCTCGTATACGAGGACTGATCTTAAAAGCGAGAATACTAGAACAAATATAACTGAAAGCTCCTTTCTCCAGCTTCCAAGGATTTATCCACCTTGCACTCCCCACAGAAAAGTCTTAATCATAGATTGACCTTCAAAAAACTAGTTTGATATCACACAAAATCAAACAAAACTATCACGCCAAACAAGTTTTGTACAAGTAATACAGAGATATGCCCACTTGTCCCTGTCTTAAAAGCAAAGGAAAAAATATACTCAACAGATAAATAACAAGTCTGTCTGAGCTAATCAATAGAGAGAAAAAAGTAACGTGTTGGACAAAACTTGTATAATTGTAAGGCAGACTTTTAAAGTTAGGTGAAATGAATCCTACCCAAACGGTACCTCTGATGAGCTTGCAATAGGGCTCTACATTAAATTCCTTTCACAGTCACTGATGCTTCCGAACAGTGCCTTCCCTGGTCAAAACTCATATAAAGAAACTGAAATTTTCTGAGACATATATACTGCTGCAAAATGTTATCAACAAAGTAAACTTGTAACAGGACAGCCAGAATCCCCAGATGGCATTCTCTGTCAGCAAGTGCTAACACTTGCAAAGCTGAGCGGTGATAAGAAAGCTGACATAGAAGAATCAAACAAAAAGTGCTACAGATGTTTCAGTGCCAAAATACATTAATTCTTGTTTCGACTTCACTGACATGTTTTACTAAAAATCCTAGATATCAAAAAACGAGTGAAATCCAGTGTAGACATTTATAGTGAACAGCCCAAATAAATAAGATTTCTGCTCAACACAGTTTCTTCAGCAACTATGACTCTACGACCTAATTCACAAGTAAGAGTTTAAACACCTGCGAGATACATATCCTAGAAGTAGAAGGTGGCCTTGGCAATTACTCACATAGTTCTTGACATAGTTGCCAAAAATCACTGGGAAGCTGCTTTCAGATTGCTGCAACACATAAAGAAAAAACTAGGGTTTGATTTTTTTTTTTTACCAGGGACATTCAGAAGCTTTGCTGATAGCATCTGTTGGTCAACTACCTGGCAAAGGCTGTGGATCAGTTGATCCAGCGTTTCACACGCACCTTTCATTCCTTTTATTTCAAGGAAACACCAGGGACATCACGCGCAGCCCCACAGCTCTTGTTTATGTTGTCCTGTTGACTCTATCAATCTGGATCATCTTAAATTTGGTTCTTAAGAAGTTTGGAGGAATTAGCTCTAGGCAGTTGTCAGGTATTGTCGATTAATTGTCAGGAAATTCCTAAACTGGGAATTAATACTTTTATTGATACAAACTATGTAAAACTAGCAAAAGTAGGCAAATGGGAAGAAATCACAAAAGAAAGAGAAATCAAACTACTGAAGAAAGGAGCTTTTCTCTTTCCTTGCATTTACCCATTTTTATTCTATGTATTTGTGTTACATGATGATGCCAGACAAATTTATTATGGTTGTTACTGAACAGAATGAGAGCTAGAAATTTTTATTCACTACCACTTTTCATGCAGTATCAGATTAAGATAGATTAAGTCTCTGGCTTCAACTACATGATGAAAGATATTACTGCATCTTAAATCACTATTATTTTGTGTTTTAATTCTGAATTCAAAATGTTTTGCTATTTGATCTGGCCATAGCTTATCCAAGATTAAATACTTCTATGAAGTAACATGAAACAGGCAAGAATTTTATCATATCTAAAGAAATATATAGCCAAAAGTCCATGAATAAAATATGATTACAGCTCAATGTATAAGAAAATTTTAATCCTCCCAGCAAAGCAATAAAGTTACTGGTAATTCAGTACAAAAAAGTAAAATCAAGTGATTACAAAACATTTCAAAACCATAGGATATCACTCATGTTTGAAATATTACTTTTTAATATGCTTTAGTTGATTAAATCTTTTACATGGCAGCATGCAAAAAGGGTACATAGGTCAGGACAAGTGCCTGAAATTTAAATCTCTTTGACAGGGAAGCATCAGCCTGGAAGTACTACAGAGTTCCCATCTAGACCTAAAGACTGTTGCAGCTATAGGGCCCACTCCTGCCAAAAATGAACATGGGAGAACTAAAACGTAGATCTCGGACCATTCCTAGTTATTTTTCTGCTCTTCATAAGTAAACAGTTGAAGCCGTTTTCTCAAGACATCAGACAACGGGTAAGAGATATGCAACAGTAACGTGCCAGTAATAAGAGCTGTCCATAAAACCTCTAAATAGAGCTGCCAGCGAAAAGGTAAATGTATTAACTCACTAACAATACAGACCCAACAACCCGCAGCAATGCACTGTATTAACCGAGCAGGATAAATTAATTCTATGTCAGCAAGAGTAGCACAATATGAAATAATGTTTCTGGGGACATTCCTCATGGCCTCCCAGGGAGCAGGCTGCCGCACTACTCTAGCGGCCATTCCCAGTAAAGTCTCAAAAAAGAAAAGTCTCTTCTGGTTTGTTCTGTTTTATTTTTCATACATGCCAGAGAACTAAACATGGAAAGACATTAGAGATTAGTTAGCTCCTTAAGTCACACTTAGGAATTGGTTTGTTCCTGTCACCACACTTTCCTACTACACCTGATACCACAGTCATAGGCAGGAGGCTGCGACAGACATGCTTGAGATGTCATCTTCTGGTAATTGGTTAAGTGATCTCTCCCTGTCCTTATCTCGATGCGGGAGTCCTTTGTTATATTTTCTCTCCCCTGTTCAGCTGAAGGGGGGAGTGATAGAAAGGCTTTGGTGGGCACCTGGCATCCAGCCAGGGTTAACCCATCACAAACCCCGAGATAACGTGGCTTGGAACCTCAGGCAGGACCAAGTTACGCAGAGCAACACAGAAACAATAAGTTACTGGGGAAAAGTGAGTAATCAAATAAATTAAAGAACTACAGGGGTTTTTTTATAAAACAAAACAGCTGTGGTAAGAAAAAAGCAGGGAAGTAAGGCTGAGAGAATCCAAAAAGGTCAGAAGAGTGAACTAGATGCGACTTTCATATTTACGAAACATTTTGTCTTTAAATCATTATGTGATTAACTTTTCCTAAATTGCCATTTTTCTGAACTTCTAGAAACATGACCTGAAACAAAGACAACTTCATTTCTTAGGATATTACTAATTCTCAGTGAAAATGCATCGTGTCGCCTATTGCAGCAATTGTTTTTTCCTGTGATATCACTTGGTAAATTAATAGGTGATCTGGCCACTCCAATCTCTCTCAGCAAATACGGAAAAAGCTCATTGCATCCTGGATCCAAGAGATTTTTCTCTTTCTAACTATTATGTATTATTAAAAGCAAAAAGAACACTTGAAAAGCTTTTACATGAGTATTATAATACCCAATTTATAAAGGAAATGTTGCCATTTACAACAAAGGGTTTCAGCCCACAGCTAATGATTAAATGCTTACAAATAGGCCATAGTAGAGGTGTTGCAGGCTCAGAAAAGTGCTGGATGAGCAGGGATACTTGGAGGAATTCGTTACACAACTGGCCCATGGCATATTCAATCAAAAGAGCAGGCAACGAGCAAATGTAACTTGCTTGCTAATTCCACAGACCACAGCAAAATTTCAGGCTGCTTCATCACTAAGAGGATTTAGCAAACAGTGAGCTACAATTTTCTTCATCGCTATCTGGAAATGGAAGCCCAGTACACCTGTGTTAAGAGGATTGTACAGGTAAAGGGTGGCAACTTGCATCTTCACTTTTGCCAGAAGCACAGACGCATTTTTATGGCATAAGAGAATTTGATTAGTAGTTTTAGTTACTGTTGTGCTGTAATTGTATGCTCTTCCAGATGACACACAACTTTGGCTCAGTATGGATCTTTGAAAAACAAACAACCCCCATCAAACACACTCACACACAACCCGCCTCCCCCAAAACCCCGACGCCAGCAGAAACCATTCTTACAAGCTGAACCTTAAGTCCAGGCTTTTTGAACCAAAAAAGCAAAACAAGTACGTGAAAAGAATTATGGAAGTGGAAAATTATGAAATCATTTCAGGTTGCATTATTCACATGGCACTATTTTAGGAAAAACTCTACAATCTTAATTTTTATCTTTAAAAAATTAAATGCTAAGTGCATTATTTCCCTGAAGCAAGCACAAACTACTGATAATTTTCCATTTGAAAATGCACGGAATTATTTTATGTGTTTGACATATAAGGTATATTATGATTCTTGCTTTTAAATGCTTTAAAGATATCTACTTCAGGTAAGACACCTCTGTCATCATATCCCTCCGCAGTTCATGGTCTCTAAGAATTTAAAGAGTTTCAGAAACAAAAAGAAGGTGTCATTTTGATCTGAAACACAGTAGCTCTTTAAGATTGCATTTGGATTTTTTTCCTTTACTATGCTTTTGTCAGATAAAATACATTTGAGAAAGTAACTTGTTAAGTAATTTGATAACATAGATTAATCGACAGTACTATCACAGTGTTTCTTTTCTCTAAAACTGTATAATGGGACCGGAAAAATTCAAATCATGATGACCTTTAATACACATCTAACAATGCTGTTTGCTCACTATGACCAATTTGCAAATTCTAACTTAAAAAACAAATCAGGTACCTGCAAACATGCTAAAAATTATTTACAAAAATTGAACGTCCTTGACTTAGTCATTTTCAGGGACAGGATGAAAAATTAGTATTTCCTCTAGAGGGCTTCAGGGTCTATACTATTTCACAAGTCATCCAAGTTATATTGCACTAAGTGACTGCACTACTAAGGGTCAGAAAGGCTCATTGCTATTCTGATTGCTCCTGCTTTGGAAAAAAAAAAAAAAAATTACTATTAGTAAAATGCTGAGATAACACTCTGATGATCCTATCATGGCTAGCATCCTCACTTTCCAATAACACTATAAGAAACCAAAAAATGAGATGGAGAGTGATTATATGATTATTCTTACTGGGAGTGCTGAGGTTAATCAATTTTCACTTTGTTTTCTTGGAATATTGCTCCCTATGGAGAACCTGTCCTTCCTTTAAAGATTATTTTAATACCACACTAATATTAATTTAGAATTTAACAAGACAAACTAAAGCAATGCATATTCAAACCTCATATACTAAATAAACAATTATTTTAAATTTTCTCCAAGTCTGTATTTTGATAATCTTGCTAACCAAGTTCCTGATTCAAAGAATTTACACACTAAAGGAAAAATCAGCTAAAGTTCGGGACTTCAAATTTAAATCACCTTACTGTCTCAGTGTTTCCATGTCTGCCACCAGAAACCCTAGGCCTGATCAGCCAAGATAGTTTTGCCCTATATTCTTCTTTGTTTCTCTCTCTATTCTTTTGCAAAACTTGTACTTTACATGTCTACCTTACTACTGAGCCACTGTTATTCACTACCTCTCAGCAGCTCTTACTTTTCAAGTATCTCTGTGTCAACTGTACTTCTAAAGATGATATACTTCTTATCTTTTCAGATATAAAAACGTCACTAAAGATACAGTTCCATAATGGGCTTAAGCCAATTTCAGAGCATGCTACTGCCAAAAGAGGCAACAACCTTTCCTCCCCCGTCCTCTTGTATTGGCATTAGTAATTTTATGGCAACACAGTGAATCAGATCAGCCTGTTTCAGCAAACTGAAGGTGAAGCATGCAGAAGGTGAAGGGAAGCTCAACCTTTTTTGTCAACAGCCTGTGAAACAACTTTGGTTTGAAATTTCAGCAGCTAAACTAGTCATTTTCTGCTCTTCTCTGCCTCTCACCACTTGCTGCTACCTCCAAATGTCTTTGTGGCTGCATGTTGAGCTGAACTGGGGAACTGATCCATCTGAACAATAGCCCAGAAAAAATAAAAGAAAAAAAGGTTATTGTTTGGCAGGTGAATATTCTCCAATCCAGTTTACAAAACAGGCACAGAAACCAGAGCCAGCATTCCCAGGAGATAGGGCAAGGAGGAGTTGCAGGGACACAAGAAGCACCGAGGTATAAACAAGCGGATGGAGCAACAGCCATTTAAACCAGGACTGCCACAAAGAAAGTCGTTTTATCGACTACATCTATGTAAGAAAGCTTGGAAAGGAAAGAGGATCCTGAGGTACAAGAGTGCTACAACTTACTACAGCAAAACTTTTAAAATTGATTACAAACGCAGAGCACAACAAATGAGCCGTTTTCCAACAGGCACAAATTGTTTTAGTCCCAAGTGTCTCTGGTGGGACTGGTGGTCCTTTTTATATAAACACGACGAAGGAAAGGAGAAGGAAACTGAAGACTGTCAACGAAACTGGAAGATGGCAGAAAGTTAATTTTGATATGTTGTACTAGGAATTAAGAAATCATCAGTTAAATCCTTGACATTTACAGGAAATCTTCTTCAGGTGTAGGCTATGTTTAATTTCATAACTGAAACAGAAGTCAGACTGGTTAACTCGCCAAACCAAGGACATTTTCTTTTACATTAGAAATCTAACTAGACTTATCTCCAATTTGATGTTTGTCAGATAATTACAGTCTGTGGAAATCAGAGTGCTGAAGTTCCTCCTAGAAGATCCCCCCTTCCAAAAAAAAAAAAAAAAAAAAAAAAAAAAAATAACTGGGCCAACAGATTTTTGAAAA
>VYZV01044856.1:42830-56817 GCA_013401275.1 Pandion haliaetus | reverse complement strand
TATGATTTGAAATGGGTAAACAATAAATATATCTATTGAGAACCCTGTCATTATTCTAAGGATCTGTAGACTAAAGTTAAGAGGCACTACTATCTCTACTTAGGTCTCTTTACAACTTAGTCCATGGAATTTTCTTCTCCTAACTACTGTATCAAGCCAGTTCAATACAAGTTACTCAGAATCCTTGCAAGATACAAGAGACAACTGTCTTAACATTATTCCTTATGTAACATTATTTCTTGCTATGTACCTATAGCTAATTAGTCTACTGTTCAGGGACTTCTGTCTTAGCTGCACTTATCTTCAAGCTGTCTGAACCTGTTCGGTCTTTAGTAGTTAGATGAAATACAGTGCTTTGCATATAGGTACTAATAGAGCATTGTCAATGCTCTTCTTAGCCTTCTTTAGACAGGCTTTATGAGTTGTCTGCTTACTGTGCCACTGTAAGATGTTTTCTGTTCCTCAGATCGTTCTGTGGTTTTCAGTGAGACAGCTGGACTGAACGCCATGGGGCATGGTACTGAAAATGGACACACAGAACAAACACAGCTTTAATACAGTATTCCTTTTATTGAAGTTGCATCTCTTTATATTAAACTCTGTTTAGACTTGGTGTAATTAGGGTGGGTTTTTTTCTCTTATATCGTCATAGTATTACAGTGAATAAATAGTGGTGATTGCAGCTAGGAATTTGTTTTTGAAGGTGTTTCTTGAGATGCAACGTATGGCTATCTTAGTAGTAAAAGGTTTCATATTTGATGCAAGATTTCCGTTTCAGTTTCTTTTTACTTTGTTTCTAAGGCTGGTGGATGAACAGCTGGGGTTCTGGGAGGCAGACCTCTTTGTTTTAGGGTGGATCACTTGTCCTGTGGATCACTTGTCCTTTTCTTGTATGTTACAGAAGGAGAAGGAGATGCACAACGAAATCCAAGTGAGCAAACTGGTGAGGCCCAAGGGGAGGCAGCAAAGCAGGAAAGCTGACATCCCACTTTGACTGACTGGAGCAGCTGCTGGATGTTTTCAGACTACAAGAGCATGCTGGAACAAATTTGTTTCCATGAGCAAGCTGGTGGAAAAGAAAGTGCATGTGTCTTCACTGCTGGAACCCACTCAACACAATGCTAAAAATGGGGGTACAAGCTGTGGCAGAAGACAGAATTTTCTCTACCTCTGTCATTAGCAATGGTTGAACATGTATTGATTTTTTTGGGATAGTGTCATCAGATGGATCCTTTCATAATGACTACTTGATGGGAACACTTCCTAAAAGTAGAACAGGTAAATCTTGTAGCAAAAGGCCTTTGAAACGTCAGAGGATCTAATTGTATATCCTAAGCAAAGGCTTGTGTGATCCTCAGAGTTTAAAATCCTCTGGCCAAAGTGTTCACCCATTAAAAGAACTGTAAAGAAAGCACTGTTTTTAGAACTTTGCATCTGTTTTACAGCTCTGTTATTTACAATGGTTTTTGTATTGTACGACTTAGATGCTCCACACTGCCCCTTCTCAACTGCTTATGAAGAATATTTCTGTTACTGTGAATTTTTCTACCACGCGTTTTGAAAGGGCTGGTTTTTTGCATAATGTGGTGATGTGCACATGATAGATTTAAAACGTCAGCCGCTAAATTGATTATGCCTAAACCTAAATGACTCAGCAACACTCTAATTTGTTACTAGATGAGCCTTCAAAACAATTTGTTAATGTGAATACTTCAGTGTGTTTTGTGTCCTTGGTACAGTTTTACCACTTGCCTGTAGTTAGTTTGCATATCAGAGACTCAAATTAAATCTTTTATGTTATTCTTCCCCATTTTTCTAATTTTACTGAAATTTCATAATCTTTCTCCAAGATATTTTTTTAAAATGTTAGTCCAAGTATTTTATTGTTATGGTAGTTTTAAGAATACATTTATAACCTTATGTGGGTTAAAATTCAAACAAATTCCATGGTGCTAGAGATTTTCCTGGTTCACATTGCTAAAGATGGGCCTTGTTTGCACATGGGAAAATAACTGGCATAGGTTATTGCAAATTATGTATTCTGGAATGAGTTTTAGATTGCAGGATAGTCCAGCTAGTGGATCATGGGCTGGATCCAGCCGGGGGAACTATTTTTTCTATTCCTTGCCTTTGCTTCAGTTGATCAGGCTGTTGAGTTTGCACAGACAGTAGCCTGTTGCTGATGCACCAGGTACGGCCAAGTGCTAGAAGCTGCTACAGCAGCCTTTTGGCTAGGAGGTGGAAAGGGAAGTGAGAGACTTGGCATCTAGCACCCAAAAGACTGGATTTTTCCCATTTCAGCTATTCCACAATGACAGTCCAAACTGGACCTTCACTGAAATACCAGGATAGTTTGTCCATCCAGGGGATTACTTAAAATATCTACAAATTAATAACCTGTTCTGCAGTAGCTATGCTGATTGTTTTCCTTCCACCCATCCTGCCCCAATAGACAAGGCCATACATGAGGCTGAATACCAAGAAATGGGGCAGCCACACCTCTGTGTGACTAAGGTGAGTAAAGAGAGTGACTGACTAGTAAACCATGGCAATCACATAAGCACCAATCACAAAGTCAGAAGATTTGTTTTCTTTTATTAACAGGAGGTGATGTCACTTTCTTTATATATAGTATATATATTATATATATTTTTGTGTTGTTGTTGGTTTCAAATGTTATGCACTTTTTAATGTTTGTAAACTTTTACTAATAAATAGTGTGATTGCTTCCTGAATATATTAATCATCAGTTAACAAAACATCTTTGTGGCCACAGCTGTTTGTTTCTGCCATATGTATCATAGTACTTGTCACCTGAAATTCTTTTGTGAGATGTGTGGAGAAGAAAAAACCACTTCTGATCAGTATTATGAGCTCATTTATTAGTGTTAATAAAAAACAAGCCAGCATTATGCTTGTGGCTCATTAGTGTAATATTAACTCTCACCTTTCATTGTTTGGAAGCTGAATGCCTCGCTGTCTTACTAGCTGTCAAATGCCCTATCTTCTTGGTAACACAAGCAGTCCATTTGCTTTGAAAATACTGTTACCCTTAAACTAATTATTTATTTGTTTCACTTGGTGTTCCTTTCAAAGTTAATACCTTATTACTGAACTTTTGAAAATTATTTTCCCCCCCCTTGCTCTTGCATCAAGTCTTCAAGCTAAACTGGTTGCCTCTTTGTCATGGACTACTGTCAATCCAGCACAAACAACAGAAGGAAGTAAGATTCTAGGGCTTTTTATAGTGTTACTTTATTGATGATCCATGAAACATCATCAATAAAATGTCACAGAAAAAGGCAATAGTGGAATAAGTAATTACAGTACATTAAAGTGTTGGTTTTTCTTCAGTGCTTTTCTTTATTTCAGTACACTTTCCTTCTTAATTCTTCTGTGTTGTGAAATAAAATTCCTTTCAGCCTTTCCTCTCTATTTTGTACCTGTTTCTTCTATTTCTCCTTTTGTTTTATTTTGGTTTTAGAACAATTACGGAGGCCTTTGCTGGGTTTTGAAATACATCTCTTTGTGATGGAAAATAGCACTGTTAATTTTAGTAGAGTAAAAGGCTGTTTATGTTCCTCATCCCCCCCGCTTTATCACTTGAACTCTGCTTGCTCTCTTTATTTGGGTTATTTGTGTAGCATCTATAAGCAGGCCTCACTTCATGTAAACGTGTGGTTAGTCTGTGCCAAATCACAGCACTGTATCTTCAGTACTATTATTACCCAAGCAATTACAAAAGAGCTAGTTCAAGTATAGTCACATCTTTGCTTTTGTGTAATTGCATCGTATAACAGGGAGACGGATGGCAGAATTCAACTTTGACTGCGTTATTTTTTCCTTTGCTAGTTAACTTTTTCGGTAAGCCTGCCACTCTGGCTTCTGTTCCAGTACCTTCTTTATATTTTACTGTTCTCATGATAGGTAAAATACTTAAATGTTTGTTTAATCTAGAATTATCTTAGAAAGATCTCTCCAAAAGCTATATAAACTCAACAAAGTTAGGTCTGAACTATGAGCTTAATAGAATACTACTTAAAGGTGTGGCTTTTGTGGGTTTTTTTGTTTGTTTTTACTGTCTCTTTAGTTGTACGTTTTCAATGCTTCCTTCACCCTGCCAGCCCTGTCACTTCAAAAAATAGTCTCTGTACTAATGTTCTTGTTGCCCATAATAAAATCGATGACTATGTTCACAGGCATTGCATTTGCAGGGTTTAGATTCTCCATCCGCTTGAAACACAAAGAATACGAACTAGAATTGGACAGAGATAATGGCATTTCTTTCCTCTGCTTATTTCCATTAATGTTGCCCATGTGCTTCAGAAAGCTGCTATTAAAAGACAGCAGCAAGTATGCACATACCATTATTTCATCAAACTTATCATTTTAAGCCAAAAGTTCACCATGACTTTCCATACAACAACTATTAAATAAATATGAAAATAGTCAGTTTACCTGCTACCCATCCCTGCTATTTCCCTTGCCATTTTTTTCCACAGTTTTAAAGTGGGGAAAAAGTGTACCCTGGTATGAGTGACAGGTCCTGAGGAGTTAGATTTCCTGCAAATGGATAATGAAATTATCTGGTGCCCAGGAGGGGAGCAACTACCAAAGTGGTTAAGCTGGAACTTCTACAGTATGAATGCCTTCCTCAGCTAAACAGTGGAGAATTCTAGGTGTGCTTAATGTTTGTATTTTATGTTTCAGAAACATCAATGAATTTTGTACAAAGGAAAGACAGAGCTGCTGTTGAGACTGAGCACCGTAATGTAACCTCAACTTTGTCAAAGTTTGCCTTACTTCAGCAGTATTCCTATGTTAAACTGCTGTATTGTTGCCCATACTTGTTTGTTTTGCTCTACCTCTCCTCCTCGCTGGTTCATCTTCTGTCCTGTGCTTACCTCATGTAAAACAATACCCTAGAAACGTATGGATATGGAGTGCTGTACTGGATTTTCTGTATATTTGACTGACTAAAGTCTTGTAGTGGAAAGATTGTTTCTCTTCATCTTTTTGATCAATGCACAAAGAGGGATCCGCCTCAAAGTCCTCAGCACGAGAGAAGCAATAGAGCCAGGAATGAAGCATGAATTCAAGAAGATAGGCCAGCAATATAAAGGAGGATATCTCTTCTTAATATTAAGGCAGGTGGAGCCCAATGCAGAATACAGCTTCCTCCATCATATGATGGATAGTCAGGATGTGTTGGTCTTAGCTAAAAAGAAGATAAATTGTTCAACTTAGGTGATATTTTGACTTCAGAACCAACTTCAGTTTTCCAGCAGTGCTCTAGAACAGAAGCATGCATACATCTGTGGCCCTTACCCTTGAGAAAAATGAGAATCACCAGGCTCCAATGAAAGAGGATGAGAAATTTCTTGGAAAATTTAGAATACAGGGTACTCTCTGAAACGCAGAAACTTTTAACAGCTAGGAAAATGATAGAAATCAAGGTAGTAGCAGGAACATTTTCACTGTTCTCTGCAGGCTCAGGTTGAACTCCATTCTTTCCTGCAAGAGAGTAAGGACAGAGACAGTCAATATGGATGCTTGGTACATTTCCACTATTATTTTATTTATGTAATGCACTGCCAATATCTGTCTGAGAGAAAATAGTGGTCAAACAATGGTCTGGACAAATAGGATAACAGGGTACTGACTCAGTTCCTACTGTTTTGTGTGACTAATAAATCTAATAGAGAGCTAACAAAATATGAACAAATCTTAAAAGCAGAGAGTAAAGCTAAGCACAAATACAGTGCACTCATGCTGCCAGGAAGCATCCCCATCTTCTGAAAGCAGCAGGACTTCACCCTCTACCCTTTTACATTGATTCTTACATTATGGCTTGGAGCTGCTGATGTTTTAGTATGGAGGGCAGCACAGACTTGTCAACTCATGACGTGTGTACAAATGCGTAGTGGTTTAACCCCACTCAGCAACTAAGCACCATGCAGCTGCTCACTCGCTTCCCCCCCCCGAGGGGGATGGGGGAGAAAATCGGGAAAAGAAGTAAAACTTGTGGATTGAGATAAGAATAGTTTAATACAGCAGAAAGGAAGAAATTAATAATGATAACTAATAAAATGACAATAGTAATAATAAAAGGATTGGAATATACAAGTGATGCACAATGCAATTGCTCACTATCCACTGATTGACACCCAGTTAGTCCCCGAGTGGCGATTCTCACCTGCCCCTGCCCCCCAGTTTATATACTAGACATGACATCACATGGTATGGAATACCCCGTTGGCCACTTTGGGTCAGCTGCCCTGGCTGTGTCCCCTCCCAGCTTCTTGTGCCCCTCCAGCCTTCTTGTTGCCTGGGCAGGAGAAGCTGAAAAATCCTTGACTTTAGACTAAACATTACTTAACAACAACTGAAAACATCAGTGTGTTATCAACATTCTTCTCATACCTAACTCAAAAACATAGCACTGTACCAGCTACTAGGAAGACAATTAACTCTATCCCAGCTGAAACCAGGACAAAATGATCTCTTGGTATTTTCAGGCAATGCGTGCTTCAGTACCCTGAAACCAAGCGTTTATAAAAAGACCAATGCTAGTGATTACTTGCTTATGAGTTCTTAAGTAAACTTTTAGCAAATTAGCCATCAGTATACGTTTTCAATCCTATTTGCTATTAAGAAATTCACTGGTGCTGATCCATGAGTGTAGCCTAATAGGTGATAGCCTGATACAGGCTTGACCAGGGCAGATCCTCTAGTGCTCCCAAAATGTCTGAGACAAACAAGTTTGCAAAATATCCACACTACCTTCTTGCACTAGCAAAGACAGATGGTAAGTGTTTTGTATTTGTTAAGTAATAAACCTATTGTATCAATGGTTAATCAGTTAATTGCACTAGCAAAGACAGATGGTAAGTGTTTTGTATTTGTTAAGTAATAAACCTATTGTATCAATGGTTAATCAGTTAATGCTTAGATCTACTTCCATGAAAAAAACACCTTTAGATCATGAAAAATTAATCAGTTTTTAACATACAAAAGGATGAGAGATGAAATAAAAAAAAGTAACTCAGCAGTAATTTATAGGAAATAGTGACATATCATCTGAGAGATGGGTGGGAGATATTTGTAGGGAGATCAAATCTTGAGCAGCTCTGCAAACCAGTATCAGGGAATTAAAGCTACCTGTCACTCAATCAGTACTAGTGTTGCCCAAAGAATGCATGTGTTAGCTGGTGACTTGATTATTCTGCATCTGTTTTGTTGCATTAGCATGTAAATTAAGTCTTATTGTGTTCATCAAACATGGATATTGCAAACAGGCAGAAGCAGATTTTAAGTATGAACACATATCCTCAGTGAAATGTGACTACTAAATGAGATTTGGTAAATTTATAAATCTGTTAATGTTTTAAGAAGTTTGGCCGTAACCCATACAACACACCATTGTATTTGGAAATCTCTTTCAGGCTAATCATTTCTCCTCGGCAAGGATGGCGTGTGTTTTAACAAAACACACGTTGATTGCAAGATGCAATAGGAAGCAGAAATAGTCAATCTGACTGTACAGCCACGAAAAAAGTGTCGCTCCTGCACATTGCCCTCCCTCACATAAAGCATCTGCAGGTAGTGCTTCTGACTGTTGCAACATGCTGAATTTTATTTTGGTTGGAACTGGATTTTTCAAGAGACCCTGTGGAATTACATCTGAACCATACATTGTATCACCAGCAGGGCTGATTACATTCTATCAACTATTTCTTCCTATCTGATATTCAAATGAAATCAGATTTACTATTCACTCTTAACGAATGCTGCTGAATATCCGTGTGGTAATAAATATGGCACTACTTTAGGATGTAGTGTAATAGGATGTCTTGTAGACGTTCGTAATGTCCTATGGATCACTATGGATCTGTACATACTTTATATTTACACTGAAAATACACTAGGTATTTTCCAACTAAATAGCACAGATCAAATGGGAATATGCAACATTAAAATACTGTGTGATATTTAGCTTTTTGTAGTATACGCTCCTCTCTTTTTACTAATCCTGGAAGTTATACAGAAGTGCAAATAGGACACAATTTACATGTTTCAGTAAAAGATCTTCGTTTCCACAGCCTCATCTTTGATCCTGCAATGCAGTCAAAATGTAGCTGTGTAACATCTGATTATAGTCATCATTTCCCTAGCAACAGACTGATATCCTCAATACATTATACAGTATACTTCAGAGAACAGGGCATGCTGTAAGGGAAGAAAATGGATGACTTAACAGGTCTTTTTCATCTTTAATTCTTCTCATCCAGGGAAAGAATTAAAAACTCTCCTGACACAAACACAACGTCATCATTTGTTCAGAAGTGCAAACACCAACAGTATATAACAATAATGATCCTATAGAAACTGCTACCACTGTGGCGTTGCTATGGAGCCCTCCCCCCAAAAAAATTTAAAAATGCAAGCACCCCGGAAAGTAACTGATAAATAGCACACCGACACCTCCTGGTGGCACTGGGTAGTATTTTAAATAGAAGGATTAGAAATAAAACTGACCAATAGAAACAAAGGCCCAAACAGCCATGGTGGATTTGGGATGATTAACGTGTTGAGAAAATTCTTTGGAAATCACGAGAGCAAAGTATTGTAAATGCATCTTTCACATGATTGAATTACAGGCTTGGCTTTTGTCCTTAATCTCCTAAAATGCCTATTATTTTTCAGAGCTTCCCCAGGACCTGCATCCATACTCCACAAATAAGTTCTCCATAACTGCTGGAAATAAAACTGCAGTTTTCAAGTAGGCCTTGCAACTGATTCCAGTAGATGAACTGAAATCAGAATTGCATTGTTCTCTTGTCTTCATAGAAACTCTGATTGCTAAGAGGACAGCTCACAGAATCCCAGCCTGCATTCACCAGTCTGACAATACAGACAAAACAGAATGTAAGTGAATGTAAAGAACTGAGCAGTTAATTTCAAGCTAGAAAAGAAGGATGAGAGTTTTACACCACATTACATATACACAAATAATAAGTAGACTGTGCTCTGTACATTCTGCAAAAATAACACAGTTTTTAAAAAGGGGGGATCTGATTTATACAGATTATAGAGCAATCTCATAAAAACTCCCTTCCCTGAAGACTATAGACTTGGACTAGTGTAAAACTCCTGTGGAGGTACACTCCAGAAGCAGATTCAGCTGATAAATATTTGGTGAGGTTCTCAATCACAAGAATTAATGGAGTGGGTTTTGCCCTGAGGTTTCACTAAATAAATTACCCCAGTTTAAAGCCAATGATTCCTATCCCTCATCTAACAAAGTATACTGGTTTTGGCTGAGATAGAGTTAATTTTCTATGTGCATAGTCAGTAGGGGAAGAAGCTTCTCCAGGGGATGAATAAGCAGCACAATCTAGTTTAGGTTCTTTGAACTGCCCCCTACACAAAGCGTTTGGGGGGCTACCTGGTTTAGTTACACAGGCAATTCCCCATGAATATTTCCTTACACCTATACACTGGAGAATCAGGACTCACAAACTTGTCTTTTCATCTTCATTTTCTGCTCATTTTGCCCTTTCTCATGAAACAAGACAGCAATGGGTTATATCCAAAGTGGATCAGCTATTCAAAAAATAACGTACCAGTTTCACTGTAGTCATCATTATGTTTTGGTGAATGCAGCTTTGCAGATTTAGACACAAGATAATTCACAATGAGGTTGCAGTTGGTAAACACACTGATACTACTATTCAACATATAATAATCTACTGAGCTGAAAAAAAAACCCCTTGGAAACAGTAATCAAAGCAGTACCCCAAAAGACAGTGATTTGACCAGCCATGCAAGGTTCTAAAAAAAGGATATTAACCCTGGTAACAGGCATGTGGAGTTTGTTCACTTTAGCAACCGTATTGCATACAGAAGTGCGTCACTGAGCTGACAATTAAGTGCCTTCAGCGGTAAGAGACAGCTACAAGTCTCCGCTTTTAAACCTTCAGTGATACTTGATATAAATTTGAAAATTGTTCTTACATGAAAACTTGAAAACTTTTTCATATATGAAAAAGCTGTGGATTGGGTTGTGTCAGTGTTTCTATTTTAAAGGGACAGGATGACACTACTGTATTTCATATTACTGTATTTCTTTGAACTTACATGGTAGAAGGAGGAGGGAGATATATGTCACCTTGAAACATACTTCCTTTCCATCTACCATGTTCTTTTCTATTTTAAGATTTGAATAGTGCTGCAAAGTGAATATAACAGAAGAACTATCATAACAAATTAGACCAGTGGTGATGTCTGGAACAGAACATGATATTTGATAGGATTCGATGTAATTACATATAATCTATTACTTTTTTACCAACTTATGTTTCATACATATTAGTAAACTGATTGCCTTTTTTTACTGTTTATGTACTGTATACTGACTCTTCTTTCTGTACTTTGTTTTGCCACTTTCTGAAGACTGAATACATTGTTTAAGCCTGAGACATCTACTTTGAATACTTTAAAGATTAGACCATTTTGGCCTCTTTGAGTAAAATAAAAAGGCTTTTTGAACATTTTTACATAGGAAACGTACAGCTTCAGAGAAGCATGTGCACTCCACAGCTAACAGCTTTGAGGTGAAAATTCAGGTTTTGTTATTCTGCTGTTTCGTCTACNCCAGTGAAAGGCTCCCTTTCTTACTACTTGTTTCTTGAACCATGTGGTTCAATAAAATATCTGTATCTGTATCTATAACTATATATCTTTATTTATATCTATGTCTACATCTATATCTCCATCTAATCATATGGATTAGATATAGCTATATGGAGATATACTAACTACCTTTATACAGATATAATCATATATATAGATATTATAGATATATATTACATATTACATCTCTCTATAATCTATAATGAGTAGAACAGTACTATTTCCCAAAGCAGAAAAAGCACTTGGCTCACCAACTACAATCACAGCGCAAGTCAGTTATTATTTTTTCAGTTTCAGCAATAGGAAAAGCAGAAGACATTTTTCATAAGCATTATAATACCTAACTAGTCCAGGCAGGCTGAGATTATTTTTGTCTTTGTTCAAATGGATGAACTATTTAATTCAAAGCTCTATGCCTGATCACATGTACATTATGGAGATCTAATGGCATGTTAGCATTTATATTCCAGTAAAGATAGTACACCAAGCCTTTTGCAGATACATTACAGGAAAAGTAAGCAATTTTATCTTAAAAGCTTTTATGCTGCAGTTTGACAGCTTGGGCTTTGAAATCTGTGATTTCTATGAATCCATCTGTCAGGCTGCATCACAAGGAAGTATAAATGCACTGTATATGAAGTGAAGGTACAGCATATAACCTTGAAGCTTCACACATGAAAAAGTTTAGCTCTTTCTTTCACCTTTTAGCCGTAAACTGATATGCTCACTCATCCTTACCAGAAAGCTGAAATAAATGTGGGAGGAAAGGGTTCTCCTGCAGAGATTATTTGACTAAGCTCATTTAGTGGCTCTGAGTATGACAGACACGGAGTATGAGACTACCGAGGCCAGAACTGCCTCCTAAAACCTTCATTCTTCCAGAAAGTTGGGTTCCTTCTCTTTTAGACAGCTATGCATCACTTTTGCCAGCTGATCTTTTAAAGTCAAAACTCAAAACCTTAAATAAGGGACCTAAATATAGCTCAAGGTCTAGATGCTGTGTTCCTTTGTGACTGAAGGTGAGTTTTCTTCCCCTTTCTTGTTGAAAGCCACAGAAACTTTGGGGCACTTTATTCTTTAAAGAAAGTACCTCAAGCATACATGAAACAAAACAAGGGCCAGATGATCATGACAGTACACTGTGTCTTAGTCTAACACTCAGTCTTCCTAGGACACCACTTTGATAAAGGATGTAGAACAGTGCCTGTTTCAACAACAGTTTGAAGATTAAAGCTTTGATCCCTGACATCAAAGGTTCAAAATAAATCCCATCCTGTCTGAGGCTTTGAATTTCCATCACATACCTTCTAGGCAAGAAAGTATTCTGGTGCTCAGCCTCTCAAGCCTTCCTTTTAAAGCATTTCCCCACTGTGTAAAAAGAAATTAAATGCCTTACCTTCTCCCAGGTGAATGCCCTAACCACTAGACTACGTGACAATGGGTCCAAAACTACGCTGATTGTTTTCTTTAAGGAAAATGAGTAGGACTGATAAACTCATCTTCAAAGGAAATTACTCAAGAAGATTTACAAGCTTAGTAAGAGCAGTCAAGCCAAAGAAGAGAAAGGCACCCCCAAGTCCAAAGGGAGACATTTACATCCTTGACAAGCAGGTCTTAAACACCACCTTGTGCTATTCTTTACAGGCTTATCTATAGGCACATGACTTCCGTAGATCCCATTTCTATGCCCATAACCCAGAGTCAGTCTAGGCATCTTCAAAGGACAGAGAATTGCAATAGTTGCATCCTCCTCATGAATGCAATCCAACATTTATGAACTCTTTTCAGCACTCAAAGGAGAGATCACACACCACTACTGATCTGAAATACAGATAAAACCAACATATTCCCTCCAACAACAAGAATAATAAAAGCTCTTTAAACTATAACTATTCAACCAATCAGTGGCATCTAGAAGCAGACTTCATTCTGGCATTAATATTCCAGGCTAATTTTGGGAGAGGCTAGTGACAAACAGCTGCTTTTGACCACTGCTTCCTCATCCTAGGGTCTTTGCCTTTATAACACAACCTGCCTTTTTCATGTGTGACATTTTGCTAGTTCACAAAAAATCCCCAAACTTCCTTTATCAAGAGAAACATACAACTGGATTAATGCAATATGGGGCAGAGGAAGAAAAAAATCTACAAAATCGTTGGAGTTAGTCCTTTCCTGACCTGGGGAGTTGGTTTTACAGTATTCTGAACAAATGTTTTGACAAGACTTTTATAAATAAAGACCTATTCTTCACTGAGAAAATATACTTCAAACAAGTACTAAAAACCAATAGGGCTTATACAGCTGTGTTTAACAGAAAGGTATATCTGGTATGCATAGAAATAGGAGTATATATGACAGAAAAGTATACCATAAATCTGTAACTGTGACTAGAGAAATTTATGAAGTCAGACACTGAAACTGAGTGGTCATCTGAAAAACAAATTACAAGTGGGAGTTTTCCCTTGACTCCATCTCTCTATAATACATTGTCCCTGAGCAGATGAGAGACTGCTGGGGCAAATTCAGTTCCTATGATGTAAATCTGGCGTAATAGTGCTGAAGTGAGTGTTACACTTATTTATTGGCTTTGAGAGCAGGAATCAACTGTACCCTGTAACTTCTGCATCAAGCCCATTCTGTAAATCAGCATCATTATTTTAGCAGGATTTAAATATATGTATAGATGTATTTATTCCTGGGGCATGTTTGCTGCATAATTGCTACTTCAGGTTCACCAGAAGGGGTTCCACCATTGGACTGGAGTTCCTTTTATGCAAAATGTCTTTATCCTAAAAATTATCCTTAACAGAAGCTGGTGAAGCTATTTCAGAGCTCAGTTTTTTCCTTGAACATGTGAGTACAGTATTGTTACTGCTTACAATATTGTTACTGCTTACAGTGTTAGAGCCGCATGGCAGCATCTGAGAATAGCATATTGTTCTGAAATTTCAGAAGACCAAACAATAAATTTGAAACACAAACAAAACCCCAACCCTTTAAACAAAACCTTGATTACTTTTATTCCCCTCGTATTTATTTGCCATTTAGCTTTGAGACTTTGAGGAGTTACGAGGAGGGATGATGATGATGACGACTATGACAATGATTATTATTATTATTATTACTATTACTAGTGTCGTGGTTTCAGGTCAGCTCAGTTGGTAACAAAGCACCACGAAGCCGCTTGCTCACCCCCCACCCCCTCGTCTGGCCACGTTGGGATGAGGAGAAAATACACAGGCAGGCTCGTGGGTCGAGACAAGGACTGGGAGGGATCACTCCCCACTTATGG
>VYZV01044856.1:26341-42293 GCA_013401275.1 Pandion haliaetus | reverse complement strand
GTTACCACCGTCACTCCCCGCCTAGAGGCAGGTCCGACATTTTGGTGCGCGGGTCCGACATTTTGGGGCAGCGAATTCTTCCAGCAACTTCTTAAAAGGGCCGCCTCTGCAGCTCCCCTCCCCTGCCACCAAGGAAAACCGCGCCACACAAACCCATAACAACTAGGTATAAAAATAAAATAGAGTTTGTTTTTTTCATCATAGCTTGACTCTGCAAGACTTTCTCACAAAATAGTCACCCAAATAGAAACACGGTGTCATCCATATAAGGGTAAAAAATAAAATCATTGCATGCATATATTTAATACATGGCAAGTAATTAATTTAATGTAATGATATGTATCAGCAACAGACATCTTCTACATGCCTCCAGGTTTTAGCCTTAGGACATACCCACCTGGTGACTGACATGCCCATGAACCTGGGTGATGACACCTCTCTACTTCACCCTCGCTTCACCCACACGCTGGGAGGGGAAAAAGGTAAGGTCTCATACGCTAAAACCTCTTTACCTGAGATATGGTGCTTTTTGGAACTTATATTTGCTGAGGTTAAGTGCTGCCTTCAGTACACCTGACTTTCTCATTGTCCAAAACAGAGGCTTTTTAGGCCAGCAGATGCAATTTCCTTTTAGTGGAAACCATTACAATAAGTGGGAACAGTGAGCAGATACACACAAAATTTTTACTTCCCTGTGGGGCTGAGGAGCACAAAGGCACAAGCCTGGGTCCTCCAATTTAGATGTTCAGTGCTGTATTCTGGGAGGGTTCATCCCATGCTTGCTAGACCCTACAGACCAGATCCTTTCTAAGACAGGATGTCTGGTACATTGTGGAACATTTTTTCTTCACTCAAAGTATGTACAGAGGAAGGTAACTTTTTCAACACCATAGACTGCCCAGTTAAACATAATTATAGTAATACATGTGAGATCTGTTGGAGGAATTCTTCATGGTTTTAATGCTTTCAGAGAGATGACAGCGGACGTTTGGAAATACAAACATTTACAAGGCCAGAGAACACAGTAGACAGCCAGTGTGCACAGAGATTGCAAAAACCTGATGCACACCACGCTTCTGGTTCAATTGCTGATTTACAGCTGTATTTTTAAGAATAAGGTAGGACAGTTAGATTTCTTCTGCAAGGACGCATCTTATTCACCACTTCTGTGAACACCTTTCCTCAGACTTTCCCAGCCTGGTTCCTCCTTTTGAAGCATGTCATTAGCAACTCCACTTCTAGAAATTCTGAGCTTTATCTTCAGTCCTGCTGGTCACAGAATGTGTCACATTTCTGCTCCAGCTGGGACTGGTCCTCTCCAACAGCACAGAGGCTTTTGGCTTTCTGTTGCAGCCCCTTGGGAGGCATGAAGCACCCAGACATCCCAGACTGAATCATCTTCCAAGAACTGTACAGTCAAATTGGGATTTTGTTTTCCTGGATAATCGTAGATTAATTTTCCCTCCTTCACACCTCACCTCATCCCATTTAATGTTTTAAGTCCTGCAACGCTGAGTTATACAGTGGGGTACTTTTCTTTAAGAGTTTCAGAAAGCCATTTGTAGTCATCTTTTATGTAGTCACATAGCAGATGGATGCAGCATAGCATAGCAAGCTATGAAGTCACATAGCAGATGGGTGACTATTAAGGCAATCACAGATCATGACAGTCTCTTCTTCTTTTTTAAGAAAAGCATTTATTTTCAAGGTTTTCAAGCATTTTGCTTGACTGTATTGCACTAAGCAAAGAACACTTACAAAGCCTGTCCTGTAAGCCAGTGCTCTGTACCCAAAACAAACACGACTTACACTTCTGGGGACTTGAGTAGAAAGGCGAGGTAGCACTGCCCGTCAGGGAGAATGTCCTCGCTGGTCAGAGGCTCTCAGACATCAGAGGACTCCACAGTCATGGTGGCAGCACAGGCTTTACTGCTACCGCTTTTGTAAAGTCTCATTCGGAAGAGGCTACTGCAGAGAAAAATCTGTTCTCACACTTTCTGACCAAGTCATGGGCTAACAAGTTTGGAAGAACTGACTAATGAAAAAGCTAGTATAAATTATTACAGTTACGGTAATTGTACGTGGCGACATATGCTTTTCAGCACCCTTTAGTGAGATTTTGATAGAGAGTTATAAACCTTACTAAGTAATTAAGTCTTACTGGTTAATTAAACAATGTAGAAACAGGAGAAGACTATGTAGCATGAAAGGATCTTCATGAATTACTAAAAAACTCTGGGAGTGAATGCCTTTGTTGTTTAACATAATATTATAATAGCTTGCATAAGAAGGAAAAGGAGTACTGTATCAGGGCCTGCCTAGAATTTTAGGAGGGTTGTTAGGTAAATAGCATTACCATTTTCAAAATGGCATTTGACAACATCACTGTGTTTCACTCTCTACTCCTACTTGCAAGTTTCCTAACTGAGCCGAACCTTCACAACTTTAGGAATTCATCTTTGAATAAAGCATAGGGAAATTTTTGCACAACTCCTTCAGGCAGAATACTCTTTGAAATGAAGGAGAGGTTTGCATAGTAAGTATAAGAAGAAAGAATAATGCAAGAAACTGTAAAATTTGAGGTCAGATCTTAGGCTGATGGTTTTGGAAGCACATACTGAACACATAAAAGGATAAAAGTGAGCTTTAGCATCTACTAATAACAAAGGGTCACATTTTTTCTACACCACTTATGTAGGCGTAACCTCCTTTAGTCAGAAAGTAAAGCACTGAAGTCAACACCTTTTAAAAACCAATACCACTCTTTCAGTTATTATTAAGTAAGGAAAAAACCCCCACATCTTGCAAAATGAAAGGCAGAGCAAAATAATAGGTCAATATTCTCATTCACCTCTTTAGAAAGTGAAAATAAAAAAACCTCTAACAAATATATTTACCAAACTCCACAGCATTTCTGTATTAGTCACAATATGTATATAAACATATTTGGTTCTTTTGTACAGAGCTAACATAATGCCATTAAAAAAAAAGATCTCATAGTGAAAAAAAAGGGTTTCTCAGTCTGTTTTTCTGCCCTATAGCAGGTAAATGAATAGCCATAAACAGAATGATAAAAACATATAAAACTAATATTTCTCACCTACTCTCCAAGCATGGAAAAAAATCGACACCCTTTTATTAATATTTCTGGAATTATGGAGTTGCTGTGAGAAAAAGGCAGAATAAGCTTGTTTTATTGTTCTGATACTCAATGACAGTGCATGCCCATATTGAGTCACCTAGTGTTGCTTCATGGTTGGACGGTACTTTTCATTCTGTAGCATCCAGATGGACCAGGAAGCGCTTCCATTCACAAAAATGCTTTCTACTGGTTATTTAAAAGAACTGTAGCTAAAAATGAGTACTGGAAAAGGAAGAATCCATCTTTCTGAAAATGAAGCCAAAATAGTTTCCTTGCCAAGGCCTACAATCAGATCCTCTTGCACGGTTTCCTATACCTGTAGAAAGCCTTGTTTCTGTCAATATCAGTCCCCAAAGAATTACTGATAGCAGGATACATCAGTCAGCTGTACCACAGCAGCATACAAATTCAGCCTCTCTGCTGTTTTCATAGTGTTTTAATGATACATAGAAGTAATGGGGAGCTTTCATAACTAAACAATGTTTTCTATTAAAATGGTGTTTCCTCAAACTGGGAACAGCCTGAGTTTTAGAGCTGTGACCACAAACCTTGTGATGGGACCTGGAAAGAAACCTGTTATCTTAAGCAAACAAAAAAGGGGAGAATTTGACTTGCAGGGTGTGCATATGCTATTTTGATAGCAAGTACGGGTGTCTGAATTCACAGTGCAAATAAGAACAGTGCAGAGCTCCTGTAAACTACTGTATCAAGTAGGATATTGCACGCTGATCCATATCTCCATAGATATGAAACAGGAACCTCAGCCGTTCTACTAGAACTGAGAAATCTGTTATGTACAAAAATAACTACACAGTAATTGTACATCATTGGCAAGAAAAAACCAATTACCTCAAAGAATGTCAGTGGCAGCATTTACTTCTAATTTTTGTTTCTGCTTATGAAAAAAATAATAATCATTTTGTTAGCAATTACCAGATGTTTATGCATCAGGCATATTAACTGAACTGGCATACACACAACTATAGGATAAAATACACAAAAGATGACTGATTAAGATAATGGATGATTAAACACATCAGCTGATGGAAATGACATCTGAGATTTCTATGGAGGGCTGATAGGGAAGATCAGAACTGGGAAGAGCTAAAATGATAGTTCAAATCCAAGGCCCAAGGTCCAAAAAGTCTGGGGTCTGACGTAGGGAAACTGAAAGACCTAAGAGAAATCTACTCATCCATAATACATCGTAGTTCTAATGTGGAAATACTAGTGCAAGACAATGTTCAGACTCTGCCAGGAGCTGTGCTGAATTTGTATGTTTGGAATGAATTACAGAATCACCGAATAGTTGAGGTAGGAAGGGACCTCTGGAGGTCATCTAGTCCAACCCCAATGCTTAAACAGGGTCACCTACAGCTGTTTGCCCAGGACCATGTCCAGATGGCTTTTGAGTATTTCCAAGGATGGAGACTCCCCAGCCTCCCTGGGCAACCTATGCCAGTGCTCGGCCACCCTCACAGTGAAAAAGTGTTTCCTGATGTTCAGAGGGAACCTCCCGTGTTTCAGTGTGAGCCCATTGCCTCTTGTCCTGTCACTGGGCACCAGTGAAAAGAGCCTGGCTCTGTCCTCTTTGCACCCTCCCTTCAGGTATTTATAGACATTGATCAGATCCCCCTGAGCCTTCTCTTCTCCTAGCTGAACAGTCCCAGCTCTCAGCCTTTCCTCAAAGGAGAGGTGCTCCAGTCCCTTCATGCCCAACGCGTCCATGTCTCTCTTGTACTGGGGAGTCCAGAACCAGACCCAGGACTCCAGGTGTAGCCTCACCAGTGCTCAGTAGAGTGGCAGGATCACCACCCTTGACCTGCTGGCAATGCTTTGTCTAATGCAGCCCAGGACACCTTTGCCTTCTTTGCTGCAAGGACAAATGCACCAAGCTTTGAGGTAATCTGATGTTGTAGGTCTGGTCAGTAGGGAGGGTATGTTTATGTTTAAATGTGGGCTAAAGGCTAAATTCAGCAGGTAGGCAGAGTGCTGACTTGTAAGACACAAACGGGGCTTGCTTTACAGTGACTCAGCCACGATGCCCTAAGCAAAACTTCACATTTGTCTGCACATGCTGCATTTAGTCACGTATTTATCTGAAGTGCAAATAGCCCCAGCTCCCAAAGCCTGGCTGAACAGCCTCCATCTATCCCAACAGCATATGGTGATTTTATGTCTTACACTGGACAGACATAAGAACTTGGGGTACTCTGAGGTGCCCAAGAATCTCCTTTTACAAGGTCAAATCACATTTGTGTGCAGCTTTAGCTCAAGTTAGTTTGCAGGAAAAAGTAGGCACAAGTAGTCAAGTCTCTACCGACTCTGCTCTCCCAAATTTTATTTATGGTGTACAAATTGTGTACAAGGGATAATATAGACATAGTCATTCAAGCCAGATCAGAGACACAAATGAGGAGCTGGCCTCATTTTGTTCTGCTTACAATACAGAAATCAGTGAGGGGAAAAATAACCAGAGGGAAGCCATAACCCAGAACAGAAACTGAGGTGGTAGGAGGAATTCTTCCTGTAAGCAAAGCTTTGGAGACAAAAGCTTGAAAATTTAGACCGAGGACAAAGGAAATAGCACAATCTGAAAGATTCAGAGAAAGCCAAGCCAGCACAAGAGATTGATTTTAAGGTATTCAAAGGAGTAATGGAATTCAGTGGGGTTTCTACCTGAACCACCAGTTGCAAGACATTGCTAAGCAACGTCTTTCTGTTCTATTGCTAATGAATATAGGCTCACAAAAAGCAAGAATTACATTCTGGCAGAAAATGGATGAAGTGGTCCCTAGAACCAGAGGGAGGCAGCTGGCACTGCAGGAAAGAGAATATTGTATTGTGAACTTTTCAGGAGCTGTAACAAGTCAGTATCCTAGAGCTGTACAAGATTTGTGCTGGCTTAGTGACAGATGCACACAAAAATCATACTAAAAAATGTGAATTTGGGCTTGAAGTTCAGTTTGATTTCCTTGTTTCTCCTTTTCAGTTTTAACCAGACCTTTCAAAGAATCAGTTGTCCAAAAGTATTTAAAGAAAATCAAAGGAAGGAATCAATAAGGAAGGGGAAAACCAGCAGTGCCTGCCAGCAAAACCCATTTTTTCTCTCATTAGTGCCTACAGTTGACCTCTGAGTAACTCCTTTGCATTTTAATTGACAATACTTGGCACCATCTGATACATTTACTATCTAAATGGCCTTCCCAAATGGACATAAAAATCTACTGAGCAGAGCACTTAAAACGTGTTCATGGGTTAAAGACTAAGAAGACGCCCATAAGTGATATGGATGTACACACACATAAAATAAAAAATATTTATCTGAGGAATTTTGCCCTGCCCATTTTATCTTAACCTTATTCTATATACTATCTGTTGCAAAAATAAAATTGAAGCCCATTTAAAATCAACAAATTCCTCAGGAATAACTTGAAAGTGGTATAAGGAAAACAAAAAAACGCTCACCATACTGCAATCATAAAGACTGTTGTAATCAGTGTGGAATACGGTCTTCTCAAAATCTCCTTTGGTGCCCACTATTAAATGAAAGCCAAACTCACATATTTAGGTTTTTATTTTGCAAGTATTTAGTTTTCTTCATGCAAAAGGATTATGATTGTAAGAGTCAGGGGACACAACTTCAACTCCTCATTCTGCAAGTGATTTTTTGTGTGATTTCACGTCCCCTTTCCATATCTTACATTGCCAGTGTCAGAAAGTTTGAGATCAAAAGATTTCCTTAGTTGCTGGCCATTATTTTCATACCTAATAGCTTCTATATCTAAACAGGTTTTTTTTGACTGAGGAGCTTAGAGCAAAGATCAGCTTAATTCAGGCTCTGAGTCCAAAGTGTGTCTCATACTATTGGATAAAAACAGAAACCTTCACTCACTTTCAGTTTTGAGACCAAGTATGCAAATCTTTCAGATCAATATGAAATTTCAGAGTTAACCAAAGAAGAGATTGAAACATTAAGCTATGTCTAATCAAATACTTTATAGTGAATCAAAAAATCAAAGATTTTTGCACTTCTGAATTCTGCAGTTTGATCAAATAACACAAGGTATTTACAAATACATTGTGAGAATTATTCTCAGCTAGCATGCATCCCCTCTATTTCTGATTTCTGTGATTAAAAATGGAAGTATGCCACAGCCCAGTTGTTGAATTAGTTCAGTATGATGCCATCAGTATGATGGGCTCACTGGTCAAAGTGAAAGCATTGACTAATGTTTCTGTGTTTCTTGCTGCAGCCCATGTATATTTGGTGACATTCTATAAAGATGCAGAAAAGAAAACTTCACACCAGATGGCAAATCCAAATTAAAAAATAAAATCCAACATTTTTTTAGTTCTTTGTATTAGAACTTGCAGTAATTATAAAAGTCATGGTCCTGGTTCAGTTGGGATAGAGTTAATTTTCACGGGAACCTGGTAGGGGACACAGCCGGGACAGCTGACCTGAGCTAGCCAAGGAGCTATTCCATACCATGTGACATCATGCTCAGTATATAAATGGGGAGCATGCTGGGGGGAGTCTCTCTGCTCTCGGTGGGGGAAGTGGCGGAGCGTTGGGTTCCAGGTGACGAGCAGTTGCACTGTGCATCACTTGTGTGGTATATTCTATTATTAGTACCATTGTTGTTGTTGTAACTTCTCTCCTTGTTTTGTCCCAGTAAACTGTCCTTATCACAATCCACGAGGTTCCGGTTTTTTTTTCTTTTCTCCTTTCTGATTCTCCTCCCCATCCCACCGGAGGGGAGTGGGTGGTGGTGAGTGTGCGGCTGCGTGGGGCTTTGTTACCAGCTGGGCTGAAACCACGACAGTCCACTCATGAGCAACTGTTCATCACCATGAATAATGTTTTACAATCTAACCTGTGCCAAATGTGTCAATATTCTTCCGTACTTACATGAATCTGGAAGTATCAGTGGAGGTGTATCATATGGTGAAATTAATTTTTTATCCAAACAGCTAACTGCATAGCAAAGCCAATTTGTACAAGAAAAGCCCTCTCGGAGTAGCTCAGACTGAGATCCACCCCATTTACCACAACTTTCAGTTTGTTGATAACTTTCAGTATACAGATCTATACCGAAAAGGCTGTTTGTTGCACCCTCTTGAGGTGGGTGTTAGAGAGGCTGAAGAGCCAATTTTCACCCTGCACTGTTAACTAGATGTAATCATTGATATTTCTTAATACTGGAAAACAAGATGGGGCTTGCAGATATGTGGCATTTGGAAAAAAAAATCACAAATCATTATGAGTCAGAGGGAATTCTCACCATGGCAGTGCACCAAATGCTACTGCTAAGAGGAGATAGAGGGAGAAAGGGCAAAGACAGATACGGAGAGAAGTTCTGGCTTTGGAAGGAAAAATACGAAGAGACAATCCCTTGGAGATCAGCTACAACTAGAACAGGCCTGGAGAATTCATTGACTGGGCTCTTTTTGTTTAACTTAAGGAAAGCACATCCAATTTCACGACACTTGGATGAAACTAAATGTTCATCTGAAACTAGATGAAACTTCAATGTTTTCCTTCTTTGCCAAATTACTATGTAAAAATGCTTTGTTTTAAGGATTTTTACCACCATATCTATGGCTACATATTCCCAAGGAGAAGAACTGCAAATGTGCAAATTTAGTCACATCTCGCAAGGTGATAAGGGATGATGTGCACTGCATAATATGTCTAGGTTTTTGTCTAAGAATAGAAGGAACACAAGATCACATTCTGGGACAGAAAATGGCAAGAAGCTGAGTATCTTAAGTGGTAAATAAAAAAGGAAACCAATATATCAGAATATTTTATTCTGAAACAAAGTCTAAGTGCAGTCAGTAAATTCTACTCTTACTATGATTTAATATGACCTTTTCCCCTGCATAGTGAAGAAAAACGCTATAAAATTACAATATAGATTAAATTGTAATGCCATTTTAATTTCTCAGTTAAAAAAAATTCTCCTAAAAGCGTGAAACCACCTCATGCCATCCACAGGACCACGGTACATATGTATAATTTTAATTCTAATTGCCATACAAGGCATTTGGAGAATTCCAGAAGAGCAGAATATTTCACCAGCTGTGTGGTCAACTTTTGTATACAATACATAGATGCAACCAGCATACAAGCCTACCCAGCAAAGTCCATCTTCTAAGCAAGCACTTAGGGAAGAGAAACACATAAAGTGCTTTATGGAACTCTCTCATATAAAATGGCTTTGCAAAATCAGCGTTGTAGCATTGCTTTGTTTCTCAGTAATCTCTCAGCTCTGGCTTGTGCCGTGTCTTAGAAAACAAGATCGTGCCCTAAAACAACAAGATGAAGAATGGAAGTGTGTTAATGAAACAAACACTACAGGGGATTTACTAAAAGTCAATCTGTTTGGTTTACCTATTTTGTACTCTGATTTTCTCACTCATTTTTTAAGAACTAACCTGCTAGTAGAACTGTGAAAACTAACACCCCACATTTGAAGACTGTTACATAGGCTGCAAATGCCAATATATGGAAATAAGAAAACAGTAGAGGTACTACATGCAGTGAAACTTTAACTATGTCTCTAATCAGGACTTGGAAGTAGATCATATAGAAAAACTGTGTGTCTTGTGTAATCTGAAAGTTCAGCATAAAAATCCAGTCATAAAAGACCAGAATTTTATTCTGAATGCATAAATTTGAAACTACTCAATTTTTGAGTCCTGGATCATGCAAAGTAAATAAATCTCCCACAGATAGAAAACTGCACCTGGGGCAGTGAGGTGGTGGAACAAAAGCAATCCTATGTTAAAAGAGAAAATGTAAGAAAATATGTAAAATGTGAGGAATATGTAAGCAAAGGACTTAATAATCCTCCTGTTTCTTCAATCCTGAAACTTGAGCTTCTCAGTACCACAGCTCTACAGATACCACAAGCATTACCTTAGTTTGCAGAAGAAAGCTGTTACCCTAATTACAGGCTGACACCATACCCTGAACAACATGGATTTTGTCTCACTCTCTTCTGCAGCTGTGGTTTCTCCCCTCTGCTCTGGGCAGTATGGGGTACTTTGAGGAGTGGGAGAAGGCTGATAGGAGAACATGTCTGGCAGAAGCACAGACATTTGGGGAAACCTACTTCTCCAGAATTTCCTACTGTTCTCACAGTTTAGCATTTTCTACAGCTGCTATTTTGGTGCAGTCTCTAAATATTCATCTATCTGGGGGAGCAAAATGTCAGGATTTCTTGAGAGCAGAAGGAAAAAAGGGTAACATCCAACAGTTCGTATTTCAGCCACACTGAGAAGCACAAACAGGAATGCCTGCTTTCCTCATTTTGTCCCTTCTGCTTGTAGAATGGCTGTTACAAAACCGTGAAAGGATTTGAACTTATTTAAATAATTTTAAAAAATTAGCTCCTGTGAGACTTGTATAATGGACCCATTAGGATTTCATATAACACCTTAGAGACAGCACAACCCAATCCTACACACAGCAATGCATTCTAAGTGCTGGGGTTTTTGTGCTTCTGGATCAGAAAAGGCCTTAGCATTTTAATGGGCAAGGGATTTTAATTTGAAAAACAAAATCAGAGATCAGTAAGGATATTTAACATCAGAGGTGGGAGATTAGGAACTTGCAGTCTTTTTGCAAATCCTCAGGCTTATTGTTGGAGAAAAACCTCCACATTTTGTCATTGTGTCCAACAGGCTGAGCTGAAGTGACTCCCGATTTTATCTGCTTTTTGAACCAACACTATCTACCAATGGAAGTGTCAGTTCTGTCTTGTCCAAAGACTCTTGCTACCCATTCTGGTTTTGATGCAGACACCCTTCCCTGTGCTGGGACAGCCGTTCACGCAGCCAGCAAGATGCATAGATTAGATAGGGGGGTGTTGGAGCTGGGTAAGTCCCCAAACCACCTGAGCGCATGGACATCTGGGCCAGCACAAGGAGGAGGAGGAGGAGGTCAGAGTGAGGAGCTGAGAAACCATGGTCATTGGAGAAGGACAACCGGTTTTGGTGGCAGCGATGGCTTACTGATCATGAAGGTATGGCATTACTCCAGCAGTGAGTGTCCGATGATGGAAAAAATAGGGTTTTTTTGTTGTTTGCTAACCAACTGAAGAATTACAGCCTTGGATAAAGTCACAGTCCCCAGCCTCTTCCTATTACTGGCTACTTGGCTTGAGAAAATACATCCAACAGCATGGCATTCTAGAATTTAAACTATTCTTTTATTTGTGTTTCGGGCATTACTATATCTCATTTCCTCTAACGCTTCCAGTTTAGTTTCAGCTTTATAAATTGAGCAGTTCAGGTTTGGAGGGAGTGTTTCCGAAATCCAGAATAAAACTCCTTAACAGCAATGAGAAGTTAAGAAGCAGGCACTCCTTTATTGCAGCGCTGGATGCACGGGGGATAATTCCACCTAATGTGCATGCTACAGCTTCAGCACAAACAGATTATATGAAGTATCTAATTATATATTAATCAGATTAGTGTACATACGCATAAAAACGATTGTAACTTATTATCATAGTACCACCTACATCCGATCACGCGCAATGAAGAATTCATTTGAGTCGAAGGGCTGCTTTTACGACCACCGACCCATTTGGAGTTCTTGTTGGCTGTCCTTGAAGTCTTTGTTCTTGTCCTTGTTCTTTGATCTTGAAACTTAACGCAATTTCAATCACATGTGATTGATTCCAGCATTGTTCTCATCTAGCGTACAGGAACATCTAGTCATAAGAGCAAAGAACTGCAAAACTTATGAGTAATTACTAGTTAATCACTTGACTACACTTTTGTAATTACCTCTACTAGCTAGTCCCCTGGCTGCACTTTTGTCTACTGTTTCAATCATCATTTATCGAATCTCACTTTTACATACAGAATGATTGGAATCCTCAATACTCAAATCGAGATGGGAAGAGTAAGGGGGTTTCCAAGCAGCAAACTGGTGTCCATGACGGTTTCCTTAGTTTCTTAAAACAAAACATAAGAAAACCAGTAAGTTCCTGGTGAAGTTTCTATGGTTAGCTTATCTCAAACCTAACAATACTAAAGTTCCTATGACTACAGTTCAAACTTAACACTCCTATACATTATGCTTCACAGTTTTCTACTTCTTAATCAAACCTAGCTCTTTTATATCAAATTTTAATTTCTTTATCAAAATATATGTAACAGGAGCAAAAACTGTTCCCTCCAGCACTGCTCACCAATTTTCATTGTGGCCTCTGGTATTGTTCTAATTTGGGAGTCCCACAGCAAACAAAACTATAGAAGCGTACTGAAAAAAACTTGGGTTGCTAAAAAGATTGATAGCAAACCCACGATACTCCAAACCTGAATATAAACTGGGACTATAACCCACAAAAGAACAAAAGGCACTCTTGTAGTAATTCAATTGAGGAATTATTTTAGTAGGAGAGTAATCATTCTTGTCTGTAGTCCTCAATTAGTGTTAATGTAAGAAAAAGCTTATTAGGAATATTTAAATTTTAAAGTCCCTCTGTGCAAGTATATCTGAATTCCTAGAAGGTAGTTACAGTGCAAAGTGTATTAATTAAAATGCCACTTTGGGAAATCCTTCTTTATCCAATGAACATTATTAACATGAAAGATAGTGGACAGGTTTTGATTTTCTATAAAAATTTTAGTCATCATGATAGGGATGCAAATGCTGAAGAAGAGCATGTGAAATGTTAATGAAATTCTGATCATTTTACAGGACTTAGTCCTTTTATGACACTTCTGCCCCAAAGGAAGGATTTGCACAGCTTTGCAAAGATCCAGGGCAATGTATTGTCAAACTCTAGATCCCGGAGTCAATTTCTAAAGTGACTAATGATTTGGAGTGCTTCAGTTTAGGGGTTTTTCTATATTGATATATACAGTAAGCCATATTTATTCCACAGCTCCCATTGGCCTCACTAAACTGTTTATAAGACTTATAGCCCATTTCCCGCAGCAGCTATCCTTACCTGGGGTGACTGTTGGCTATATGAATATTACTAAATGCCAGAATCCTCTCCCCATTGCATTTTACTAAATATATCCTGTGATCAATATGTGCCTTTCATATGATAAAAATCCATGTTTCTCTATCACGAGAAGCTGCATGACAAACAGGGCTCACACGTAGGAGATGCTCGAGTTTGTTGTGTGACCAGTCATGCTCTGCCAGTCATGAGCATCACACCCAGTGAAAGAGACAACCTTATATATCAGTAATACACCTGGGACCTGTGAGTAGAGTCCTCCAGTTCTTCTGCAAGAGGCCTTGACAGATTCTGGCAGAAAGTTTTGCTATCATGGCTTCCCCATGTTTTGAAATTCAGGACCCTTTCAAACCTTAGGCAAAGATTCCATATCTCTAGGCGCTTTTGAAGATGTCGTCTTATGCAACCAAAGATCCAGTCTAAGCTGTAACTGTTATCTATGCCCACAAACAGTATGGAGAATGGGTCTTTGTAATTTATCACAAACTCATAACTTACCACTCACAACTTATCCCTGTGGGAAGACTACTCTTTTTGCCAACTAAAACTGAAAAACTGTCTACTGGCCAGCAGAAAGAGACCTGAGTCTTTTTGGAAACCGTGTCTGAATCTTAAGTGGCATCTCTATACTCCTGCTTAATGTCTGAGCTTACTGCAGATTACCTTTTACCTCTCTTCTTTGGAATTCCTTCTGGAATTTGGTCACAGGTAGTCACGTCTATGTCAGTTTTGTATTTCAATTCTTTAAAACAAGTTTAAAGCCATTATCCTGTGTCCTAGCACCACATGCCCTTGTAAAAAGTCCCTCTCTGGCCTTCTTGTAGGCCCCCTTTAGGTACAGGAAGGCTGCTATAACGTCTTCCTGGAGCCTTCTCTTCTCCAGGCTGAACAACCCCAACTCACTCAGCCTGTCTTCACAGGGGAGGTGTTCCATCCCTCTGATCATTCCGTAGACTGTATTAACTACAGAGACAAATCTCTATAGACTATATCGAAGAACTTGACAGGTAGCTCAGATGTGAGTACCACGTTGTAGACACTTAAAGATGGGTGAGCTGAAGTTACATCCTGCCGCAGTTTTTAACAAAAATAACCACAAATTTCAAAGAGAAACAACGAACCAAACCAAATGCTCCTCTAATATGAAAACCTTCAGTAAATTGAGAACACAAGATAAAAATTATGTTTATGGTTTTTTATAAAGGATTTGCCTGCTGAGAGATAAAATTATCCTAGGCCTCTGTTGAGTTTGCAGTCCAAGTACAGAAATATTATGCAAGGAAATGCACTTCTGATACGCTACCCTAATGGTTAGTTAAACAGCAAATGCTTGCTAGCTACAGGCCCATTGAAGTTTTATGTCAAAGATTTAATAGATAATTTGTGAAGTTTAAGACTCTACAACATGGTGGCAAACTAGTTCCTTCTGGCATGGCCTGTAATTTTAGAAGCATAAGCTCTATGGATCAAAGGCAAATCTGTAATGTATTTTTAGTATGGTTCTAAACTACCTAGAAAAACTGCAGGTAGAATAACCATACATATTCAAGCTTTTGGTCTCAAAGGATGATTTTAATCATATATTAATCATGGTTTACATGCTGGCTCTTTGGCATGCAGCATCTGGATCTATTTGTCCTGTGCTAAGGGAATGCAGAGAAGACAACATGATCATAATCTGTGATTTAATTTTTTTTTGCTTTGCTTTCTTTGAGTTGCATTCCCATATGTACCATCTTGTACCAAGATCAACCAACTTGTCTAGAATAAGAAGAGGACTGATTTGCATGTGCCTGTAAAGACAGCAGTAATTTCTTTTAAGATTTATTGTAGTTTATGTAGAAAAATTTTATTAGTTGCTCATGGCATATTAGCACAAGAAAGACAAATAAGAGATCTGAAGGATTAATTATAATGTCTCTAAGAAAAAAATCTTGAAATGCTTTTGTTGCTAAAAATGTGGAGAGCTCTTGTACAAGGAACAGAAGAATTTCAGTATGTATCAAGCATTATTCATATATATTAGACAACAGCAATATAGTAGTACTATTTTCCAGAAACATCCATTACTCAACAAACTTTATCCTGTAGCAGGAGATACCCTCAGATACTAATTTTATATTAGCGTCTCTTTCTGTTAAGAAAATAACAGGAGGAAAAAAGGGGGAGCCATCCATTACCTGTGTTTATTTTCAGGACAGGAACCTGAAAACCACTCTTCGTGTTCCTCCTGTCCGTGGTTTTCCCACAAGCAAGGGAGCACCCATTACACTGCTTTGCACCCCAGGACCTTTCTGTGCGGCCCAGGGGCGCTGAGGGCGGCAGGGCCCTGGCACCATCTCAGCTGCTGCCCGCGTCCCCCCGGGGACTGACGGCTCTGCTCCTTTTTCAACAGCACGGTTCTCTCTCTCTCCTTGCTTCACTTTGGTCTTCACGGACAAGTGCTGCTCTTGGAGGAGACAGATCCTGATCATAGCATGACCTCAACGTGTGGGCCATACGACACGGCAGACTGTGCCAGCGTCGGGCTAAGGCCGGGGTTTGCAGGAAGATGCTCAGACCAGCTGTCCTGCTCCCTCGGGATGACCGACCCAGCGGGCCGCAGCCGAAGGGCGGGTGGCACCCCCCGGCCCGGGTGGGGCGGAGGGGGGCTTGGGACCCCCCAAGCCCCGGCTGGGCGGCTGCCGGGGTGCAGCTGGTTCCCGGGCGGGTAAGGTGGGGCGGGGCGGGGCGGACCGGGGGGCCGGAGCGCAGAGGCAGAGCGGGCACGGAGGAAGACCGAGAGACAAGCGGGAGGGAGGCGGCGGCTGGTCCG
>VYZV01044854.1:49650-80238 GCA_013401275.1 Pandion haliaetus | reverse complement strand
CTCGAGATTCTGCCCCGCTCAGATAAGAATGTTGTAGTTAATATCCATGTTACTTTATGTAATTTTAGCTCTAGGCATCCAACCTCATTTCTTTTGGCAATTTCTGCAGTGGCCTGTTTCCTTGTTTGACTGTGACAGACAGGAGGAGGACGCTGTGCTAATTTAGGTGCAGAAGGGGCAAAAACTAGTCTGGCGATGAGGAGTAAGTAGATGGGGGATAAAGTGCTGAGAGGGAGATCTGGAAGCTGTCTCCAGAAAGACTGTATGTTGGGTAGAGAAACAAAGGGCTGCAGAAGGCCAGTGTCTGAGGATACTAAGATGAAACATAGAATTTAGCATGATACTGAANTTTAGCATGATACTGAACCTATCCTAACAGGGGCACTGGGCCGGGGAGCTGGTGAGTGAACAAGGAGTAGGTGGGAACAGAAGATAAATTAATCTGGTAATGAGTCATTGTATAGAAAGAGACCTAGAATTAAGTGGGTCAAGAAGCTAAGGCAGGAGCACATAGAAATTCCCAAGGGCAGAGGTTTAGGTAGGTAAGCACTGAAGGAAGGAATGAGGTAAACAAATACCTCCTCTGGGTCTGGGATCCGAGGAATATTTCGAACTGGGGAGGAGAACAAAGGAGACAAGGATGCTGGCAGTGGTGGGAAAGCTTTGTTGACCTCAAATCCCAGTAGGAATAATGTCAGAATTGTGTCTTTAACGGAAGGAAGGATAGAAAAGTGTAATGTGAAGAAAATCAGAGGCTAACTCAAGAATGTCGTGCAACTAGCAAGAGACATAAGCAACATGAAATCATTCTATGACTGTATTCATAGTGAGGAGACAATTGAGGAAAGGGTTGATCTGCAGATTAGTGGAATGAGAAAATTGTCAACGGCTGGTGCTGAAAAAGTGACATCTTTCTTGCATCTGTGAGTCCCCACCAAAATGGCAATCAGTGACTAGTGGAATTAATACCGCTTATAAAAGGATACAATGTCTATATCAAATTGGGAAAGAACAATTTAGAAAATACAAGCACATTAGATTTCTTCAAATATTGACTGGTCATTATGAGCTTCGTTCTCTTGCACCGACGAGACTGGCAGACAAAATTTCTGAGTGCTTCCCCCCCCCCCCGAGAAATGGAGGAGGAGAAAGGCGGCAGTGGTAGATAAGTGAAGTATTTCATTTTTAAAAAGGAAGAAAAAGAGAGCCAAGAAATTATGAGGTGAGCTTAACTACAATTCACAGAAAAATACTTGCGCAAATTATCAGACTGTGTTTAAGTACCAGGAAGATAACAAGGAGACAAGCAAATGAAACACATATTTATCAAGAAGAGATTATGTCAAAGCAATCGTAGTTTCTGATGAGAAAAGGTAACAGACCTTATAAACAGAAAAGCAGATGATGATCTGAGTTTTTGACATTGTCTCCTGAGTGAGCTGGGAAAACGTGGTCTAAAAGAATCCGCTGTATTTGGAGAATGGTTACCAGCGGTTTATTATTAAAATTGAAAGATGTATTGAGTAGAATTCTTGATAATAACAGGTCAGGCCTCAGTTTCCATTGATAATTGGATTGGAAGGTGCTGGAAGTGTAGTGGAATTGGAAGCACTTCTGGCAGAAGGGGAAAAGGATTTGTGAAAGGTATTAGATGAAGTTTATTAGGGAAAAGTGAGAATTGTACTTTTCATGCAGATTCTCATACACTTAGGCGCAAATATAACACAAGGAACAATGTGCTGTGCCAGAAAAAAAGATGCAGGGTTGTAGTACATCACCAGCGCGTGTGAATTAGCAATAGTGTGGTATAGCAAAAGGATAGTAACATTTCCTAGAAGATTCATTAACAGGACATAGTATAACTTTCAAAATGTATGAAATAAATCTTCAGCTTTGCCCAGCTTTGGTAAGGTCTTAGCTGGAGTATTACATTCCTAGTTGTGGCCTAGTTGGAGAGAATCCACGCTGGAACAATGATAACAATGCAAGGTCTTGAAAATAAAATGCAATGGAAGATTGAGTAGCTACGCTTGTTTTTCTTCTAAAGAAGAGAAGATTGAGGAGGAACTTGAGAGTCTTCTATTACGTAGGGACTGCTGCAAAAAAGGAAAAATCTCTGCTGCCCATGCTGGATAGAATAAGAATTAATGGACTTAAATATCAGGGAGATTTCAATTAGATGTGAACGTAGCCTTTCTAACAGAACAAGTAAAACCGATGAATGCTTCCCTGGCAGTTAGTGTCGTGAGGGTTTTTCAGAAGTGCTTAGATATCTTTTGGAAATGATGTGTGCGCAAGCTGGTACTGCCTTTAGAGGCGTCCCTACTGTTATGGATGGCCTCTTGAAGTTGCTTGCAGACTTCTCAGTCTGTGAATTGTCATGAATTGCATTATACTGCTGTGAAGCGTCTGAGTGAGTATTAAGATCGACTAGAGGAGTCTGTTCATGAGCCCGGATGAGCAGCTGGGAAGGGGAATGAGATAGGATTTCCGTAGGACATGTCGAAAGAATCAGGAAGGAAAAAGTTTGAAAATGCACAGAACCATCTTTGTTGGAAATACCTGTACCCCCGATATTTCACTACAGCTGTGAAAACCAAGTTTCCTGATACTCAGTGTTCTGCTCTACCTTACAAGTGTTCGAGAAATGCATGGCTAAAGTGTCCCATACGCCTCTAGAAATTTTCTACATGCAGAATTGCAACGTGTTAGCTTACTAGTGCTTGAATGTGTTTCGCTGAGACGTGCGTCAAAGAGCCTGAATAAAGTAGATTATGATATGCTCCTGTAGTTAATGGTAACATCATACTGTACACATGCTTGTAAATAGAATTATTTACTAAGTAAGTAAGTAAATTAAGTTAGATGTTGCTGTTGTGATGAAATTAATGACAGAAGTCTTACTTAAAGGGTAAGTTTTGTGTTAACTGTTTCCATACATCAAGAATTTTGGGTTTTTTGATCACGGGTCGATTTACACGACACCAGGCCAGCTGGCAACAGATGGGGTACACCTGTCTCAAAGGGGGAAAAGGATCTTTGCACAGGAGTTAGCAGGGCTCACAGAAAGAGCTTCAAACTAGATTTGAAGGGGGAAAGGAATAAAGCCAGGCTCACCAGCGAGAAGCCTGGGGGTGGCACGCCAACGTTGGAGGGACAGTGTGCTGGCGAGGTCCTTTGGTCTGCCATCTCAATGGAGGTAGGGGATGGAGAGCCACGCGGCAGCAAAGGTGCAAGGGTTATTGATATGTTGGAAACCATGGAAGCGCCTGAGCATGATCATGTAGGAATTAGGGCTTCTCCCCCCAGAAAGGTGGTGGGATCAATAGCCCAACTGAAGCGCATCTACACCAAAGCTTGCAGCGTGGGCAACAAACAGGAGGAGCTGGAAGCCATTGTGCAGCAGGAAAACTATGACATAGTTGCCATCGTGGAAACACGGTGGGATGACTCGCCCAACCGGAGTGCTGCAGTGGGTGTCTATAAACTCTTCAGAAGGGATAGGCAAGGAAGGAGAGGCGGTGGGGTAGCCCTCTGTGTTAGGGAGTGTTTTGATTGTCTAGAGCTTAATGATGGTGACAATAGGGTTGAGTGTTTATGTGTAAGGATCGGGGAAGGCCAAGAAGGCAGATGTCGTGGTGGGAGCCTGTTATAGACCCCCAGCCGGGATGAAGAGGCAGACGAAATATTCCATAAGCAGCCGGGAGAAGTCTCACAATCGCTAGCCCTTGTTTTCATGAGGTACTTCAACTTACCAGACATCTGCTGGGGTGGTGCTTATTGCCAGCTGGGGTTAAACCACGACAACGCCCATCCAAGCCATGAGCAGCCAGGTTCTCCAACACAGTACAGCAGAGGCGAAACAGTCTAGGAGGTTCCTGGAGTGTGTGGAAGAGAACTTCCTGACACAGCTGGGAAGTGAGCCAACTAGGGAGGGCACCCCACTGGACCTGTGGTTTGCGAACAGGGAAGGACTTACGGGTCATGTGATGGTTGGGCACAGCGATCATGAAATGGTAGCATTTTTAATTCTTGGAGAAGTAAGGAAGGGGGGGTCAGCAGAACCGCTACCTTGGACTTCCGGAGGACAGACTTTGGCCTGTTTAGGAGACTGGTTGACAGAGTCCCTTGGGAGGCAGTCCTGAAGGGCAAAGGGAGTCCAGGAAGGCTGGACATCCTTCAGGAAGGAAATCGTAAAGGCACAGGAGCAGGCGGTCCCCTCATGCCGAAAGATGAGCTGGCAGGGAAGAAGACTGGCCTGGCTGAACAGAGGGCTCTGGTTGGAACTCAGGAACAAAAAGGAGAGCTTATGACCTTTGGAAGAACAGACAGGCAACTCGGGAAGAGTCGTGAGGTTATGCAGGGTTATGTCGTGGGGAGTACAAGGATGTCGTGAGGTTATGCAGGGAGAAAATTAGAAGGGCCAAAGCCCAACTGGAACTTAGTCTGGCTACTGCCATGAAAGATGATAAAAATGTTTCTGTAAATACAGCAAAAGGAAGGCTAAGGACAATGTCTGACCTCTATTGGATGCAGGGAGAAACATCGTGACAAAGGATGAGGAAAAGGCTGAGGTACTGAATACCTTCTTTGCCTCAGTCTTTAATAGTAAGACCAGTTGCTTTTGGGGTACCCAGCCCTCTGAGCTGGAAGACAGGGCAAGGGAGCGGAATGAAGCCCCCGTAATCCAAGGGGAAATAGTTAGCGACCTGCTAGGCCACTTAGACACACACAGGTCTGTGGGGCCGGATGGGATCCACCCGAGGGTTCCGAGGGAGCTGGCCGAACCGCTCACCAAGCCACTTCGCATCGTTCGTCAGCAGTCCTGGCTCACCGAGGAGGTCCCGGTTGACTGCAGGTTAGCGATTGTGACACCCATCCACAAGGAGGGCTGAAAGGAGGATCCGGGGAACCACAGGCCTGTCAGTCTGACCTCGGTGCTGGGGAAAGGTTACGGAGCAGATCATCTTGAGTGCCATCGCGCGGCACGTACAGGACAACCAGGTGATCACCTGCCCGGTCAGCAGGGCTTGATGAAGGGCAGGTCCTGCTTGACAAAGCTGATCTTCTATGATAATGTGACCTGCTTAGTGGATGAGGGAAAGGCTCTGGTGTTTAAAAGGTATTTAAAAGACGTGTAGATGTGGCGCCTGGGGACCCGGTTTAGTGGTGGACTTGGCAGTGTTAGGTTAACGGTTGGACTCGATGATCTGAAAGGTCTTTTCCAACCTAAACAATTCTATGATTGTATGAATATGTGCAGTTGAAGCAGTAACTTCCATGGGAGACAATCCATGGCCAGCTAGAATGTTTTCTTTAACCATCTTGACTGATGTATGTACATGTGCGCATGCATGTGTTTATTGAGGAAGGAGGGAGGAGGAAGACAGCGAAGGAGTTAAACGAACACAGGTCCCTCTGGTTTTGATCCCCACCAGGGGAAATTAAGACTTTCCAATGTTTATTCTTCCTTTAGAGGTCCTTTCCCACCTATTTTACAGCCAACAAATATTACGAAACACGACACCCCTAAGTTTTAGACTTACTCCCTGTAATCTTGGAGTATCATTCTTTCTAATAATTTTATGCTAGTAGTTTCTCGCGGCCTGTCGTGAAAGGACTTAGTGCACATCGTTTGCTATCACCGTGACATACTACATTGTAGTTAAGCAAGTGCCATTTTCTAATTCAAGTTGAGTTCTGAAATGATTTCCTTATAATTCTGGGCTGGAAAGCTGCTTTCTGCATCACTAGGGTCAAAGGGATGATGTCTATAAAACGAAAGGAAATGAAAGAAAGCCCGTGTCAACCACTGTCATCGATGGAGTTCTTAACGTTTCTAAGTTGTACGTTAAGAAAGAAATAGTGTATAGAAAAGCTGCCCAGTTTGTGTCGACCTCCTTTTCAATAGATGAAAATACCAGAAGCCACATTTTAACATCTTGTGTGGTAATGTACTAGAAATACTTGATGTTAGCAAAACAAACTTTTTTAAAAATAGATAGCCTTACGTTCTTTCAGCTGGTTCCGGGACTTGGAAGATGCTGCTTAGTGGCAAGAGCTAGTGTGATTTCCTTGAAGTTTGCAATTTGCAAACGCTAATAGATTACTGATTATTCAAAGGTTATTCAAAAGCCTTTGACATCTAATTTATTCATTTTTTTCTAATATCAACATGTTTTCGGACTATCTTAATTTGGTCCAAGATTTTGTCCAAGACAATACGTGATTTTCCTTTTAGCTCCCATGTGTGTAAGAATGTATTGTGTAAGCACAGCTCATGCCTGTCTGTGAAGACTATGCAGTTGCATGCAAGATTAAGATTCTATCTCATGTCACTTTTAAGAAAATGAGGCATTTAAGGGGGCTTTGCTTTTTTTCACCAAATTCTTAATAAGAAATGTATTGTCTTGGGTTTTCATTTAAGAGACATTGTCACGTGTTACAATGTGCTTATCTTCTGTATGCCTGTTGTAATCCAACGGTATCTGAATGCAGCTGGCATATTGGGAAAGATGTTTTGTTTCCAGAACAATTTTTGTGGTTACATTTACATGAAAATTAGGCAGAGCTGAGATGAAAAACAATAATGCCAAGAGAATAGTAAGAGCATTTAAGTAAAAAATGGCCTTCTAGAAAGTCTTCGTACAGAGATCTCTACATGACGTTCTAACCTTTCACCTCCACAGGAAACAGTTTTCTATCTTTAACAAAATTATGAGACACGTCCTGAATGTTGTATTTGCAGCAGGCCAGTCAGTTTGCCTGAGTGATGAAACATGGAAATGCATTAAAATAATGAGGAATTTCCCTTTCTTATTTCATAGGTAGGCTGCATTTTATTGTTCTGTCTAGTATTTTTTAGCAGTTTTTCTTAACTAGATTCTTCAAACTTTCTGCTTCCCTTTCCAGTGTTTCAGGTGGGCTTGCTATATTGCTTTTTGGGCTGAATATTAAATATTTTTAAAGTTGAAAAGATCTACTTGTGTTAAGGTATTATTATTTTCATTGTGGTCTGTTTGAGGCTGAGCAATATGTAATTAAGAAGAATGTCTTACTGTGTGATTTAATTATTAAACTATACATTTACAGATGTTTGTTCTGCTCTGGATGAGTATTCTGACAAAAGTAATTGGCTAAGGTCAAACATCATTTGAAATAGTAATCCACTTTTTTTATTTCAACTTTGAATTTTTCCATGTGTACTTGTCCCGAAGCAGCTGACTCCTTCAAAGGTGAACGCAATTCTAGGTGTGATAGGGAGGCTGCCGCTTACTTACGTGCAAAAAAAACCCTTATCCCTCTTAAAGACAGCGTGGAGCTTGTTTGTGTTCAACACTAGATTCACTCTGGGAGTAGCCTTATGAACAAGAAAATTAATTTAGCTATCAAAGATGTCTTCGTAAGTGAGATGTGGGGAACAAAAATCATTTCAGGGGAGCCGCTAGTTAGCTAAGGACCTGAGATAGATTGGGTGACTTGAGGGAGAAATCTCATGAAAGTGTAGTTGCAGATGGACATGGAAATGTCTTTGCTGAAGTATGACAGTCCATACCGTTCAATCCATGGCAAACACAGTGTAAAAAACATGTATTCCTCAACAGGTGAAAGGGTTTTAAGCTTTAGCTTGTGTTTTTGGTGGGCTGAGAACGTAAACGTAGTCGGCTCTTCTGGCTGATTAAATACTAGGGTTTTTTGATCATAAGCTCTCTGCGATTCCTGTTGATACTTCTACGACTGATGAAAACCTAGCAATTCACTGCAGTGATTTATAGAAACGCCCAGGATTTGGGAAGCCACTTTTAAGGCCTTGAAAGTGGCAGGTCAAAGTGAATGATACTGTCTCTTCATGCATGGGGAGTAGCGGGCACAAAGGAAAAAGAAGGGTTTTTTCCTATTCCAGCTGAAAAAATTGTGACTTTTTAGGGCTGTTGAGTTGTTTACAGGGAACGGTTTCTCTCTGCTTCTCGTGTGAAGAGAATGAATGTAGTTATCGATGCTTGCTGTCCTAAGATTATTGCTAATCTTAGTTGGAGGCATCATGCATTGCAAGGAGGACTAACATGAGCCTAGCTTTGGAAGCAACTCCTGTTGGCTGGTATCACTTCAACGGAGAAAGCTAAAGCATGTGTGTGGTCACAACCAATCTTTGTCGACGTCCCGTGAAAGCCCTGGATCGATGATCAAAGCAGGAAGCTAATGCTGCACTGTAGTATAACCTTTGGTTGAACTTTTCAAATTTTGATTTCAGGAGGTGATATGTTGCATAAAATTTAATTTCCTAGTTCTTCCCTACTCATTTATGTAAGCAATGCAAATTAAAAATCCTTCAGAAGTTTGCTAGTGTCTCACTACCACTCTGGCACTGATTTTTAGTGACTAATTAGCTCAGCACTGTTCCCTTTAAATGATTAACCACGTGTTCTTGTGTTAAATCTTCTGCACTGAAGAATATTAAATGTATTTCAATTCCGTCAGAGTACCGCTAGTACCTTTGAAGTGCTGGACAGGCGTGACCATTAACTAATTTAGTTACTTCTTAATTTACGTGATTAGTGCAAACAATCCTGGTTAGTTTTGTTCATACTGTATAAAAACCAAACACGGATAGCCTGGCAGCGTTTAACAGAAAAACAGTTTAGTCTGGGGCTTGGACTAAGCTCTGGAATACAGAAGTTAAGTCTGTCTGTTCTTTTGTGTTGCTCGTTTTCTTTGATGAATGAGTAGATTTGCACATACTTGTTCAGAAGCAGTCGATTCTTCTGGTTTGGTAGCTAACCTGTTGCAATAAATTTATTTATCGCTACATTTACAACAGCATAATTGTTACCCGTGTTGCTCTTTGCGTGTACTTTCTCTTTTCCGAGTGTACTTTGCTGACGTTTTGTTTTTTAATACCATATATACAGTTTTTCAGGATTGTTTGAAATTTCCATGCTGTCCTCCCAACGGCTGTGTTGCCTTCTTAGCGTCATCTGGAATTTTATTACCGCACCTTCTATGCCAGGTCATTAATGAGATTATTGACTGGTATTAGGAGCAGGGCAGACCCCATTACCATGTCCTCCCAGTTTGACGGTGAGCCATTGATAACTGCTCTTGGAATACGGATTTCCAGCTTGGGTACTCCCACAGTATTGTAACCTAATCTCATCTCCATTTTTCTACTTTGCGTATAAGAATGTCATGGGAGACTGAGACAGTCTCAGAGGTCTTTCTCAAAAGTGAAGCAACACCTTTCCTTTTTTTTCTTCCACCATCCACTGTTGCGGTTATCTTTTGAAAAGAAGCTTGGATTGGCTTAAGGTGATTGCTTTTTTACCATTTCTAGCCAGGTTGTGGTCACTAATAATAGGGTTACGTACTGTTCTTCATGCCTTTCCCTCTACTGCTTTGTGTGTGTTCCTTTTTTATGTGCTTATGGGTTGGTTTTTGGGGTTTTTTTTTTGGCGCATTTGATTAGTTTTGTTCAAAAGGAGATGCTAGAAGACCATAAACTTACAGAAAATATTAGTAGGCTCCAATTACGCTGTTCCAGATTGCTCTGTCATAAAATGGGTACTAATTTATGAAAGGCCATCTTGCGATACGAGACGTATCGGTGACAGCTGTTGTAAGGCTGGTGTGGTGGTACTGCATGTCTGAATTCATATCTCATACAGATGTGTTTGGCAAGTTACGATCTTTTAGCTTGTCCTAAGGTTCTCGTAGTATAGAACAGCTTAATTTTTAGGTACAGAAATGCTGTTTTGGCAAGGTAACTATATTCTAAAAAACTCATTAGCATCACATTGTTTTGTGGACAGGTTTCTTTTTAAAATCAAGCTTCATGTTTAAAGTCTCTTTGAATTGTACCAGTATTAAACAAGGTCTGCTGTAATGTGTAGGTTGTCTTGGGCTTCTAGGAGCGTACTGGTGTTATAAAGTGGGCATAGCTGGTGTGTATAAACACCAGTGAGGCTGGGGGAGAATGGGTTTGGCCAAGATTCTTCAGGAGTGTCCTTGGAGGGGACAGCGTGGGAAGCAGGAGAATGCTAAAAAGACATGATTTCATTATGAACAGGATACCAAGATTAAGAACTAAATTATAACTTAAGTAATAATCATGGGTCTAAAATGTGGTCTCGAACCATAGACTGTAATAAACAAAGGGCTCTGAAAGTAGCCCTCCATCTTCTCTGTTTTCATCCATTTTCTAATTCTTTGCCTCTGAGTCATCTCTGGGCTAATGTCTAAAGTTGATCCTGGACAAAAATGTTTTTGATAAAAGCAGCCTATGGAAACTGACAGTGCCAACTGTGAACTGGAGTTAGCCTGTGCTGAAGGAAGGGGTTTGCTGGCTGTAGGACATTCTCAAAATCCATTTGGAGCTATCATACGGCTGTTATGTACTGTTCTTCAGGTTTTGTAAGTTGTTCTTAGAAGGGATAAAGAAAACATTGGCTACAAGTTTGCAATATTTAACAAGGTTTGTTGAGTTTTGGTGCCTTGACTACTTCATTAGGCAGTGGCATTACAATATAGCTAGTGCATCTGATTAACACTATTGAAATATTTAAAATGAAAGGAATAGTTGCAGTAAAAGCAAAAATAAATCATGTAATACATCGATCTCATCAGACAGATGCTCAGATGATTGCATAATGTGCCCATGTGCCTCAGTCCTTTACTATTTCTTAACTTTTCTTCCTTTCCAGTATGTATTTTGAGTGAAATAACGACTTTCAAAGCTTACTCAAGTCAAAGCCGTCCAGGCTAAAGTTTTCAGTTGTGAGTTCATAAAGGCCTATGCAAAACATTTTTTTTAAAAAAAAAAGAAAATCCATTGATTTCTGATGAAGAAATTACACAGAAATCCAGTCATAACATGTCCTGTAGTTGGTTGTCTTTTTCACATACTTTTACTGAACGAAGCACATCCAGGGAAACTTTTGAGTATTCACAGGAATTACTAGACCCTCTTTTTATTAGACTGTTAAACCTGCTCCTCTCTGTGGGTCCTGGTGTGTTTTATCCAAACAAGCACAAACTGTGCAGAAAATCTTTGTTATGGTAGACAAGTTAGATCTGTAACCAAATATAAGTAGAACATACCACAAAATTGACATACTGGTAGTGTTACGTGCAGTCATAGATACTGCTTGGGTCCTGTGACTGTTGTGTGGATTACCAAGTCATTATTGGGTCACATGTATTCAGTGTGGATTTTTTCTTTCAAGCATGAGATTCTTCAGATCTTCAAGAAGGCTTGAGAATCTGGACTCCACCATTGAATGTTGTTAAGGCGGGCATTGGGAAAATTCTGTTTACCTAACGATACATCAGGTTTTGTATGTTTGGTAATGTTCTATAAAGGGGAAAAAAAACCCCAAACCAACATTCTCTGCAAGTATTAGAACAGATGATGCTTTGTCTCCTATGGATTGGCTTCTTGCAACTGATTGACTCGTTTGTCAGAAAAGCTGTAAGCCTCAATTTAAGAATTTCTCAGTGATGGGACATCTGTTACGGTGCCCTCTCTGTGTAGCTTCTGTGGAGACTACTGAAACGTGAAGTTAACGTTGCACTTACTGGGCCCCTCAAGACACACACGTATAATGGCCCTACTTGGCTGCTTACTGCTTTTTAAACTTGTCGGAACTTAGTTATCTTTATAGGCTGCTGTAAAAGTTGGCTCAAATTGACCAAGAAGCTTAAAATGTTTTTGGAGGAGGTGGAGGTTGCTGTAGATAGGCCAGCGAGCACACGTGAGCTGCAGGATTGAGTATGACCGAGTGAAAGGCACGTTAAGCAACATGGTTAAACCTCAGTACTGGAGGCAAGAAACTCTAGAGTTCCAAGCTGCTGGAACATTCAGAAACTGGGGGATGATAAATTCAGTGACTTTCTTTAAAATATATATATTAAAAAAAAAAAAAAGTTGAAGCTCTGCAAAATGGCAACTCATGCTTATTGAAACAGGCTGCCTAACACAAGCATGCCTGAGACACGCTGTAACCTGATAAGCTTTTCTACATATGCTTTGCATTGTTTTATACTTCTCCCTCTAATAGACGGGAGTTTCAAAAGCTACAAGGAATAAAGTTGCTGCCAAACCGGCAACATTACCTTTGTATAGGAGAAATTTCATGTCATATTAGTAGCAAGGTCAAAGATGTCCAAGAGCAATGACTAGCAAAATTCAGAAGCAGTTACATAGTAATTCAGATTTTTAACTATAAGCTGTATGTCTGGTGTAGCAAAGCTTTTATCATATTTAGGATGCAGATCTTTGGTTTTCATGGAAGGTTTGTTTTTCTGTAAAATTGTGCCAAGATCCCTAACAGGAGAACACTTCTCTGAGTAAAAAAAAAAAAAGAAAAAATTCTAAATTCAGTCAGATCCGCGCATGGTTATCTGTGGGAATTGCAGTAGTGAAAAATACAGACATCTGGGTGTATGGATCAGAAATTTCCATCTAGTATCAGCGGCCTACTTCTTTTATGTCCAGCCATAATTGCGTCGAAAATGAAACAAATACTTCTAATATCTGCTCCAAGCTCTCTGTGTAGCTGTTGAAATAATAACCTTCAAGTAAGTTGTGGGCAAATTTGCTAAAGTCCAAAGGAGAATGACCCGAGATTTCGGAAATGAGACCAGTGATGTGAAGTTGAAGGTTTCAGGTTGTTTACTTTGGAGAAAAGAGGAACAAGGACAGAAACAATGAAGTGTTTCTGGTAGTGGCAGTTGTAATGCTTTTACCCTGCTGGGGATTTTGGCTGGCAGGCACAGTGCACTTCATTTCATGGAATCGTAGAACAGCCCAGGCTGAAGGGACCGTGAAGGATCGATCGTTTGGTCCAACGCTTCACGGGAGAGGGAGCCTCAGTGAGCTAATCTAGCACCTCATCCAATCCCATCTTGAAAACCCCCAGTGATGGGGACTCTACCACGTCCCCGGGAGGTTGTTCCAGTGAAGAGGAATTCTCACCGTAAAGAATTTCTTTCTTAGGTCGAGAGGAAATCTGCTGCATACTTCCTGTTCCAGTGTGCCGCTGTGCCAGCCTTGGTGCTGAGGTGCGTGCTGTCCGTCCTTGCCGCGGGAGGGGAATAGTGGTCAGAAAGTGCTGGCGGGAACGGATCTTGCTGTCCCTGAGGTAAAAGCTGCTCCCACACATTGCTAGGTGTAAAAAGGGGCAGCTGCTGCTTGTATTCAGCCTGAGTAAGACAAGAAATGGGCTCCAGTTGCAGCAAAAGCAGACTCGGTGTAAGGAAGACCTAGCGGGGTGAACAGATGAACGCTAGAAATTTATAGGATGCCCATCCTAGAAAATTTAAAAGAACAAGGCAGAGAAACATCTTTCAAGAATAGCCGATTATAATTGTCTGTGCATGGAAAGGTGGACAAGGTGGCCTTTCAGGGTTTCATCTAGACCTTTTTATGATTCACTACAGTCCTTTTCACCCCCAGTTAATTTAAAAAAAAGGAGAGGAATGTAGTGACATACACAGCTTTTTTCCTCTTTCTCTGTCACATTAACCTGAAGTACGTATTACGTAGTGTATAAATATGGTCCAATAAATACCATTGCATAGTTTTACATGTGTCCTCAGTAAAAAGTAAAATAATTTTGTTTATATATAATCCATGTATTGACTAACAGGATTTAAAGGGCCTTAAAGATGCATGTTTTATGCAAGAAAGTATTGACGTAATAAAATCTACTTACTGATCGATAATGAATCAATTACTAATTGTGGTTATCATATATATCATTAATCTACTAAATAAACAGCTGGATTTTTTTGTAATTTTCTTTGCTTAACTGTAAATTACCAAAGACTTTCATATTTTTGTTTTAAACTAGAAAATATTTGAAATACAATCTCTTAGAACTTTATCAGGATGATTAGACGTTGACAAATTAATCTCTTCATTAATTCAATTTAGAATTTTAGTGGAAACCCGCTGAAGGTTTCTTACAGGTTGGGAGAATTTCAGGCAACGTCTTGCGGCAATTTCTTGGTTCGGCAAGAAACAACAACACACATAGAGCAGATGGAGGGAAACTCACGCATACTTAGAAATCAGACTTTGCCACAGTCATGAAAATGATTACGTTGAAGTGTGATGAAAGAACGAAATTTCTATTAATTCAGTATCTTAGTATATATATTTTTGAATGCCATTTAAGTCTCCTAACAGAGTAAATAAAGGGTGGCAATATGAATAAAACCCTAGACTTCTAATATGCATTTTTATTACTCTGTTTGACAGGTTATAGATACGCTTAATTTTGCTTAATGTGATTGTCAAATAATTGAGTTTGAAAATCTGGTAGCTTATAAATGGTTTAATGTGGTTAGGGAATCTGTGTCACTGTTTCTAGACACCTTTGCGGACCATATAACTCTGCTTCAAAAGGCATCTGTCTATTATTTTCTAAACAAAAGAAAAGAATAAAATTTCATGACATTAAAGAAACGAAGTACCTTGTATAGATTCTTTACGCGTGCTGGCAAATATGAAAATAAATCACCAGTATTAAACTGGCATTCTGTTGATGTTACCTGTTTGTAAAAAAATCTTTTTAGCGAAGTTTCCTTAGGCGTCATTGTTTCCGTGTGGTAGAGGGCAATTTTTGTTAGAGAAAAATCGTTATTTTAATTACATGCAGAATTTCATAAGCATTTTAATAAGAATCCTGATATGGTAAACTTTATCTTTAAATATTTTTTATTTTTATTTTTTTTAAATATACCACACTAAATAACGGTGTGTCAGCTTCATTTTGATACTCACTGTGAGCTCTTTCACCAGTTGTAATGAAATCAAAAACATGGCAGGAGTAGTGAAATACTGCTTATCAGAAGGATGTCTGTCTCTACCCTATAGTACTGGTGAATTCCGACAAAGGAATTTCTGAAACTAATTTTCTTGCTAAAGCAAGAGCTTCAACAAATCATACAGATGTTTTTGGTTTTTCCGTGAAATCACATCAACGAAGCAAACGTGGGGCAATTTTACCGTTTCTGTACAGGTGCTGAGTGCGTAAAATTTCGGAAGAGATTCAGTGGAATTAGAAAAAGTGGGAAGACAACCAAAATGGTTAGTGAGCAGGGAAGACCTCCAGAGGGAACCAACCAAAATTGACTAGAATCCTTTAGCTTGCAAAAAGAGACCACTGAGGAAGAACGTGACGATACGAGGTCTACAGTATCCCGAAGGGTATATAGAAGAGTGAATAAGGAATTAATATTTACCGTTTTTCACAATATGGGTACTGGAACTGTTAGGAAGCAGTTAAAACTAAGAATTGCCAAAGGAAAAACCTTTGTAGACGAGAGTACAGTGTGGAACACGTGATTAATGATTTTAAAAATCGGAAGCACAGATTAGTTCAGAACCATTTAACTGTGTAAGAAGCTGACAGAATATCTGTGCAAAGACTGCATTTGCCCTGTGTTAGTCTTCCAGTCCTTGTCACTGTTCCAGGTGCAATACTAAATGGTCCTCCAGTCTGGCCCCTCGTGGCTGGTCCTGCATCTTCGTGGGGTATTTGTGTGAAACTACAAGTAACTCCTTCCTTGCCCCCTCAAAAAACAAGCAAAGAGTGCATTAATGAATCTTCCCAATGTTCTCAGGTGTCAAAAAGGTTCCGTTACTAACGGAGTTACACACGTGGGTCAGCATCTGCTGTCTCGGTGTCAATCTGCGCATGTGACGCGACTGTTTTAAGAAAAAAAGTCCCCACAAATAGAGTTGAGAAGGACCGGTAAGGGCTGCAGTTTACCAAGTACATGAAGAATATTCATAAACTTGATAAAAATGAAATGTTTTATTATCAGGTTTATTCGCTGGTTTTTTAAGAAAAGCGGTTGGCCTGTAACTAATGTTGTCGTTTTCACCTGTTGTAAAGCCATTGGAAATCGGCGCTAAATACTACTCTGTTAGAATGGCTCGCTGTATCTGTTTGCACTCCCTTTTCCGATGTGTAAATGCTAGCACATGGTCAAGGTAAGAAAATCGGATAATAAAGAAGCTCCTTTTGTAAAAATGTATCATTTATGGTGACAGTGAAAAACTTTACGAAAACTCGTTTCTGGAGTACTGAAGTAACATTTTATGAAAAGTTTCTAATAGTCAAACTAACAGAAGTTACTGATAATTTTCAAGTTTCCAGGCAACATATTCTTTCTGTGTAATCTAATGAAAACAATGTGTGTTCCAGAAAGCCAAACGTTTTCTGATCTTGAAAGAAACTAATGAATAGCTGTACAGATATATATTTTAAAAAAAAAAAGAAAAAACAAAAAGAACCCAACAAAAAACATCAGTAACATATGTAATGAGCTTATGTTTTAAGTATTCAGAATCATGGTATGGTTTCGTATTTGTGGTGCATGCTGCTATCAAATTAATAGTCCATTGTCTCAGCTTTTTCTTTGTCGGTTTCTGTCCGTGATGATAAAAACTACAGGAACTTCAATGTTGGAGTACTTTCTTTTTTTACAAACGTTTATCCTTGCTGCATTCTCGTTCTTTCACGTCTCCAAAAAAATTGTTCCAAATCTCGTTTTTATCAAATACTCCTCAAGCATTTGGTACAGAAGGGTGTTTTTACCCTGCCTAGTTAATTAAGGCGACTGTAAACAAAAGGATGTACAATTCAAAGCCAAGCAGTGTTTCACACAAGGGTGGAGGTGATAATAGCTTAATTCCTGCTTGATCTTTGCAGTCTTTGCCCGGGCTACTTCGGATTGACCTTGTCCGCAATCTGATGACCTCCCTATTGCACTCAGCCATTTGGAAAGCTGCTCATGCCATAGCTGGCCCTGAGGGGCTATCTGGGAGACCACTGATCCATTGACCCATGTCAAGACTGGGTTTCAGATCTGATCTACTGAGCTTCTGACGTAGCTACAGACTACACCCACTGTAGACAAAGCCAGTGGGGCAGGCTGATTTTTTTTCTGCTTCTTAAATGGCATGCAGTTTGCACTTGCTGTACGGAAGACCAATTTTACACCAGTCATTTGCTATGAAACACACTTCCTGAAGCAATTACACGTATTGATCCTTTCTTTACAAAGGAAGTAAATTCTCTAATCTAGTGGCTCAATTTTTCTAAATCCATCAAATTGCCAGGTTCGTTGGGCGTATTTAAGTCTCAACATCAAGTTCCGCAAAAAAAAAAAAAAAGCATCTTTAAAATATATTAAGGGCAAAAATATGTATAAGTTATGTCTTAATAGGTTTTTTTCTATTAAGTGTTATGCCACGACCTTGCAGACGTTTATAAAAGTGTGTAAATAAGGTTCTGATCACATTAACTTGGATATGTTTATGTATATCCTAGTGCATACTTTACAAAATAAATGACAACTTACGAAGCTGCACGTCTGGTTGCAAAACGGGGATACGCTCCCCTTACCGAGGCGAAATTCCTTACGCTTTTGAGCTTAATTTTGCTTCCTGGCATGTTGCGTACTATTCTGCACTAGAATGTACCATTTTCTGCTTTTAAAAAAATACTTTGTTTTTCTTATAAGACCTGGAAATTACAATTCCTTTCCTCTATGTGCTTGCATTTTTTTCCTCAACCATGTTTAGGCGTAGCAGGCTCTGCCTGCGTTAAGTGTGAGGGAGGGCCAGCCATGGAGGTGTTAAATGCCGCGCTCCAGTCCTGTTCAGCGCTGGCCTATGGAGCACGCTTGTTTAAAGCAGTGATGATCCTGACAAGGAATTTAGTGCGTGTACAGACCTTGTTACCATGTGAAATTCCTTCCTTTTTTTCCCTTGTGTGTGCGTGTGTGTGTTTGTGCGTGCATGTGTGTGAAATTATGCATGATTCTTCCCTGTAATTATAGGCTGGACGCGTAATTGAGTTAACGACCTTTCAATGAAAGGAAAAGACTGATTTGACTCAGCGTTGGCTGTGTGGGGGTTTTCTGAACATGTGGTATGACTCCAGGTATTCTAGAATTTCCAAAATTATTTCTGGGCATTGAACGGTCCGAGATAGTAGCCTAAACATTAAGTTCTTAGACCCTTTATGTTGGAGAGAATAAATATATAACTGGGTTTTACACCTTAGTAATTAATATATATGGCGCTACTGTCATCCAAACTATAGACTGCCATTTGTGCATTAGCGCTTCAAAATGGGGGTTGTATTAAAATGTGAAAGAAGCAGTTTTCCCCAGCTTCTTAACATCCTTGGTCGTCTCTTGCTTTCCACTAAATATTATTTGTACCATGTGATGGTGTTCATTACTTTTAGTTTTGTTAGTGTCTCTGTGCATACTATGCAATCGTACCCAATGTTAGGACTTTTTTTGTTTTATAGCCTGTTGCGTCTTAGTTCTTTGTTTTGTTAAAAGCATGGTAAAGATTGATCACATCTAAAGGTTTAAATTCTAGAAAGTATGAAAGAGGGGGTTTCCCCCTTGTGGAGGGGAGGGGGAGGATTTTGTATATTCTCTTTGCCTAATGCCATTCTAATAATTATTTTTTTAACATGACAAAGCGCATCCTCTAACAGAATTTGTAACGTGGCATCGTTTTTCATTTATCTACAGGAATTGATTCCTGAATTCTATTACCTGCCAGAGATATTTGTCAACAGCAACAATTACAATCTGGGAGTGATGGATGACGGAACAGTTGTGTCTGATGTTGAACTTCCACCATGGGCCAAAACCCCAGAAGAATTCGTTCGCATAAACAGACTGGTAAGACGGCTATCTTCTATTGTCTGTCAAGTAACATTTATCTTGCAAGATTCTTCTGAAATAGTTTGGCTCTGCTTGCAATATATAGCTATTTATAATTTACGTAGGACTATGGCTGAAATAATCTGAAGAAGTATTATATTTACAAGTTTGGGAAGAAAAAAGGCATATGGTGTTGCTCATTGTTTAGAATTGCTCAAAAAAGCTTGAGTGTGGTCTAAATATGCAGGAGATCTTATCCCACTTGTATGTCAGCTCTTGTGGTTCTAAAGAGCTAATAAAATCAGCACTTTACAGAAGACTTGAAAAAGCTCGTTGGATCATGGAAATACCTCTCACTCTGATTTTAATTTTAGTATCCATTTAACTCCAAAGATCGGCGAACGCCTCAGGAAAGTTGGTTGCGTTTTAAATCTTCGGCCACCTCTTCCATGTCTGGCATGAAACTGGTATTTTTCGGAGCGTGTTTTGCAAGAAAATAAAACTGAATTCTCCCTTGCCTGCTTCATTCCCAAACCTGTATCACTGTTCTCTTCCCTGTTTTGGAAAACCCTGTTGTTAGCACTGCCTGTCTTCACTGTGCCCTCCAGGCAGCGTTAGGAGGTACGGCAATAGCTGTTACAGTGTCATTGTTGGTGTTTCAGCACGTTCTCAAAGCTATTACATTAGGCTCTTCTCAAAATGAAAGGATTCTGCATCGGTGGCACTCTAAAATAAAAAAAAAAAAAAAATTAAGAGAAGCTTTTTTTTCGTGAAGCTTGGAAAAATGAGGCTGCAGTTTTCATGTGGTACTCAGCTAACAGGGAAATGCTGAATTAAGGCATGGAAGCTCTCAAAAACTTTTCAGGTACCAGGCTTAGACTTGGTAATGTCCTGATATTCCTAAATTAGAAACTGGGCATGCAGAAAGTTCTGTTGTTGGCAGAACATCAGACCTCCTATTCATAAAGTTGCGGAACAGTCACATCGGAAGCGATCTGTGATTTGTAAGTTATCAGAATGCTTTCCGTGCGCTTTTACTGGTGACGTGATACCATAGTCTTCAGAAACGTTATTTGGCCTGGAGTTCTGCGGGCAGTTGTAGGGTGCCCCATAAGAATCACAAATTATGTTGGGTGAATTTAGTGTTTTGCTTCATGTAGAAGCATGTGCAACTGTTACTTAAACGAGGGATGAAATACACTAACATTTAGCGGGACTACTTGGCAAAACATACTGAAGCGCAACTTTTGATCTTACAGTTGTTGCTGATAGGTAATAGGTTAGGGAGGTAGCCTGACACCTTCTTGGGCTTGATGCGCATTGGTGATTCAGGATAACCTGAGAAATTAAAAGCTGTGTTCTGGAGCAGACTTGCTAAAGGCAGCCTGTGGCCTTGATCTCTCACGGCTGTGGTATTTTTAGCTTTTGCATAAAATAATACAGTTCTCATTCCATTGGTTACGGATCTGGCTTTCCCCACGGTGAAGTTATTCTCCATCTAGTGCTTCCTCCTCTTGTAAGATTTTAGCTCCTCATTTTCTTTTCCTCATTTCTAGCCTTGATGCCAGGTTTTTCGCACCCTCACCTCTTTGTATGCTCTGACCTGCCCTTCCCTCATCCTTCCATCATTTCCCAAAGCCTTTGCTGCTAGCGTCTGCCTTTCTTGGAGCCCTCTTCGATATCTCTCACTTGTGCTGTATTCTCGGGATAAAGTGCTTCATCAGCAGGAAGCAGCTGCGTTTCGATTATTATTGTTAAACTCTTGGGCACAAAATGTAAAATCTCTTGAAAGCCTCCTCTTAGAGAGTAATGATCTCATTCCATATTCCAAATGCATTTTTTTCCCTTTCATGTACCATCTACAATAAGCGCATCTTTATTTTGTTAAATCCTGAAAAAAGCAGTTCAGAATGCTCTAGAATGAAGTGCTTGTTACGTAGCCAAAACTTTCATTTCAAGAAAAATTAATCTGAAAACAGCAGCACATTAATTTTGGTATATTTGAATGATGAAGATGAAAATTGCTTTGCAATTCCCTTAATTTCACTCAGCATTTCTTATGAAACTGAAATGTCGTATTTATTATATAAATATAATTCGTGTTTCCTTCTCGTATACTTCCNCCAAAGTAATTATTCATCAGTGATTGTGACCTTTGAAACTATTTTAATCAAAAAGACTTCGCTAGTGATCTGCTTGGCTTCGTAACTTCTGCTGTGAAAGTAGACCTTGCAGTACAACTTGTCGAACGTCATAGTGAAAGAACATGCAAAAGTTGCCATAAATGAAGAGTTTTTCAAAACAAAGAATTAAGAGTTCTTCAAAACAAAGAATTAAGAGTTTTTCAAAACACAGAATTACAGGAACATGCAATTTTCAAGTATCACGTAACTGGACAGAACAGAAGTTTTTTTAAGGCTTAAGTGAATTATGACAGTAAGAAATAATTGCCCAAGTGACGGTATATTAAAGTGTGTCAGGCGTCATCCCTTTTGGTGACGCTGTACGTCGCTGATACTGTTGCTGTAGTTCAGAGACCAAGTTTTGGTCAGCCCGGTAGCATTAAATTTAAACCTCTGTGCCAATGAATTGTGGTAGCTGCTTCTGTGTGACATGGTTAACCTTATAGCGGTAGTGATGGTGGTGGTGGCGGCGGCCCTGTTAGTGCCGGTATGGACGGTGCCCTCTGTAACCTGCCATTTCTGCAGAGGAATAAACCTGAGAAAATTACATGCAAATATTAAATTGCTTTTTCTTGTTAATACGTAGCGCATTGGATGCCATCGGCATCAAATCAGCATCCTTTTATTTTTAAGTAGAATCAGTGTGTTTAGGAAGAATGCTTAAAGCTCAGTTCTTCACAAATACTACCAAAAAAAAAAAGCTTTCTACAACGTGGCATGGGCTGATTCATTCAGTTGATATTTCCTTACTGCTTCCTGGTTCAGACAAAATAGTGATTATAGCATTTTAAGTGCTCATTTTGTAAGCTCTCACACGTAGATATTTTTTCCCCTTTGCATTTCAGTTTACCTCTTGAAGTCCACAGATCTTATACAACGATTGGAGCTCATGAAATGCATACTACTTTGATCTGTGACCTTTTTGTGGTGCTAATCGGGTTCCTGATATCATTATACCTTGCTCATTAATCATATTTCCTGCAGCCCGTCAGCCAGCCAGACAGCCCAAGCCCCTGTTTGCAGCCTTGTGTTGGCAGGTTTCTCCTTTTCCAGATTATTACAGTGTGATACTTTGGCTTCTCATAACCAGACCCACATCAAGCTGTGTGCTACAATTAAAGTCAGATGGTCCTCAGGTTGAACAGGGATATACTGTTGCAGCTGTCTGTCTTTCTGGAACAGACCAGCAAGGGGAACAGATGATAGGTAGGGCAGTGCATAATAACAGCTTGTACAGTACTGGGTCAATAGCAGGGGTTCACAACATTAATTGACATGCTGATAGCTGATTTAAAAGTGATTCCCAGCCTATTTTTAATTCTGTAAAGTAAGTATTTTAATTTAAATAGATCGTTGCATGTCCTCTGTGTTTGCTCTGAGGGAAAAAGCAGAATGGTGTATAATTAAAACTGGGTTTTGATTGATGGAATGTCATGATGAGCTAAATGATAGCATCAGGATATCATTGTAAGCGATACAAAGGAGTGTAGAATGCATGTATTGCTTCGGCGTATAGTTGGTACTTTGTATTAGTTTGTGATAGCGTAATATTTTATAGTAGCACAAATCAGTGGGGGGAGGGTGGGATATTTTGCTCTGAGACCGTCTACAGTTTGATGGAAAAGTGACCGGGTTTTTACCGTTCTGATACCTTATTATAAACGTCTAAAGCTCTGTATTATATTTAGTGTGACAGAATAACTGCTAAGATACCTGAAAATATTTTTCAGTTTACACAGATGCAGTTGACAGTAATTGTGCTACTGTATAATTCCGTCATTTTATGTGTGTGTGTGTGTGTGTGTAATAAGAATTATAGCATTAGCTTAATAAAAGTAAAAAAATCACCAACTTTTAAAGGAGATAAAATTATAATTCTTCCCCTCCCCCAACAAAACAGAAAAATCCCAAATGCAACATACTATTGCATCCTTACTTTCTTATTTCAAAGTTACGGTATCTTTAGGGCATTAGTACGTGAGCAAAGGGGAGAATGCTAACTTGATCTGATACCTAGTAAAAAGAAAATACCCAACAATTTTTTTTGGTTCTCCCATGCTTCTGAGAGACCTGTAAGAAAAAGAAATGGGAACTGGGAAGGGGGGAAGAGTATAAAGAGATAGATGTTCAGATGTTGTTTGGGTACAGAAGCCTTAAACACAAACTGTAGCAGTAGTCGGGAAACACGGAAATAGACATATCCTTTTAAACTTAGATTTCTCTGGGGTCTTTTGTTGGCTTCACAGTCTTAGTTATGTCAGCTGCCCTCCTTTAGAACAGTTTTCTCTCTTAGAAATTTAAATTCACTTGTTGGAGTTAGTGATAATGTACCCCATTAAAGCTGATTGATAGAAATTTTAAACGCCCTTCTTACCGTGCATGACAAGGTAGACATTCACAAAGACCAGGTGCAGCCCAAGGAAAAGTCCTGTACTCCCCAGTGACAGTTAGGAATAGCGAAAAATCCCAATAAGGCAGTTCTGTTTGTTCTAAATAGCGAAGTGGTCTGTTTTGTCCTGTCATTGAAGGTTGGGTGTCTGAATAGGTAAGAATTAATTTAAAACTATTAATCAACTGATAGTAACTAAATTTCACACAGCTTTGAGGAGCCTCAGCTTTTTGAGAATTAGATTGCTTCAATGATAATAAAGCTGTTGAGGTCTGTCAAGACAGCTTTCCACGATATAGCTCAATTTAAGTACGTAACGCTTTATTGCCGGGTTAGCCCTTTCGTGATCAGCGGTTTATCCACTTGATTCAATGCTGGGGAAAATGCAAGACAGATTAGAAAAGTGATGAGACTACTGTGCTAGATTGAAAGCTTTGATATCCAATTTTAAAATAATTGAAAATATGGTGATTGGAAGCTAGGACGCTTTCTGAAACAAATGAAATGCTTAAATACGTAAAGGTACTATACACAAAATTTATCCTGGCGTGGTAAGAAAAACGGAGAGGAAGGGTAGGCCAGCCATTCACCCTAACACAAGTTTAGTGGAGCGACATGAATCAGTATTAAGAACCACGGGTTGGTAAGAAAGATCTACAGTGAGAATTAGAGGATCATTACCGGCTGATATGGCACATCACTTTTTAGCCCAGGCTACGCCGCCCTGCACCAAAAAAACACTGAAAACGCAACGTTCCCCGCCAACTAAATACGCCAGCAATACTCAGAACTGCAGTTTTTGTGAGTCTTCACTCTCTCCTATCCACGAAAAGTGAATGGATGAAAACGAACCAACAGTTGGTTTCAAGAGCATTGTGCTACTTTCGGTTAAAACTGTTGCTATTAGTCAAATAAAGGTATTGAAGCAGCAGTTAAGGCAGCGCCTGTAACTTGGAATGTACTGGATTTTTTGTATTGTCGTGGAAGAATCTCTCCGTGGTATTTTTCCTGGTTCCAGCTGTGTATTTACACAGGTGTTACAGTAAGTGCTGTAGAAAATCATGTGGATGTGAACTGCTCAGAAGTGCAGATTACTAGTAATAGATTGCTAGATTATTAGTCATGTATTGCTGGTAATAGTTCACTTGTTAAATATGTTAAAAACAGTAGCGAGCAGGAGGAAGGCTAGAAAGAAAACTAGAAACGTCAGAGTTGTTATCTGTGCAGCACCTACTTCGAAATTCTAGTTTAAGCAGGATGGAATGCAGTCTTAAAAAGCTAGAACGCAGATTGGTCTGTGTACGCTGCATGATGAAGATGCTTCTGGCAATCCCAGCTGATGCGAAATGTTTACAGAATTTGAGTGCGGGATAGAGGAGACGGAAAATCTTAGCTCTGTGAACTCTTCGCTCAACTCGGGCTCTTCCAGGTGGTTCTGTTGGTTATGTTAGATATCTGTTCATCTGGAAGAGAGGTGATGGATCACGGTGGAAAAGGAGAAGAGTTTTGATACCAGTTCTTTCAAACTCTTTACTTCATGAAATAGATACGCAAATTGAAGTGTTAACTTCCATTTGTATTTCTGATGTTTGGTGATCTCTTGTGGCTTTTCTTTGGAAATTATAGTCTGTATACAATACAAGGTTGAGACAATATCCTCTGAAAGGAGGATAGCTATTAACTCCACAAGCATTTTAATTTTTAGAAAAAAAATCGCTTTCATAACTTTATAATAGAAAAAGTAGGTTGGAAAGTAATGTATAACTGCTTTTCCTGGCATATACCTGTGTTTCTATGCCACGTGCGTGTGTAATGCATTTAAAATAGATATATGTTTAACCGTAACTATTGACAAGGCATCTTAAAACGCTTTGCTGCGTTCATGTTATGTTGCTTTCAAGCTGTGACTGTGGCAAAAGATTTGTGCAGGAGGTCAGGTTCCTCGTATCAGGCAAAATAAACACTTCCAGTCATAGAAGCCTCACAAACTTAACAGTCTAATCCAGCAAGTTGTCAGGAGTATTATTCTTGAGCAAAGTTGGGTGTGAAAGATCCGGTCTGCTGGCTTCATGTGTTTAAAAGTTTGGTATTGTCGAACACGTAGTTTTTGTCCTCGTCTATGAAAACAAGGCAGTCCTGGGAAGCACAGGGGCTGCACCACGTAGGTACTTAACAGGCAGAGGAGTACCGAAAGTCTCTTTCAACAGTTCAAGAAAAGTAGGATGGTGTGTAAATTTAAGCAGCAGGATTTCTTCTTTCCTCAAAAAGTGCTTCCGTGACTGCAGCGTGCAGTTCTTTTGATTGGTTTTCTCTTTCAATTTTTTCCATGTAGAATACCAACACTGGCTTAAGCCTGTTTGTTCTGCACCTGAGCTACGTGGTTTGTTGGTATAATTGTGTTACCGTACCACTCACACTCATTTCCTGCCAACTCAGCCACACGTGGAACGATTTCATCATCTGTGTTTGTCACTGCAGGATTTTTTGCACTATTAGAATTACTTCCTAAAAGTTAGAACCTTCGTTGTCTTTCACACAGAAATACTTGTGTGCAGGCTGGAATCGAGAAATACTGGATAATTGTAAGCAGTCTTTGGATTTAACTATGTCAGGTGCAGATCGGATTATTGGCATAGAAAGGGAGGGGACTCAGACCTTCATTACACGTTTTTAAGCACCTTATTCAGATCTCATATGAGGATAAGTCTAGAATAACATTAGTAACGCCAGCATAACCGCACTTAGGTGAAATCAGTGCAGGTGAAAACCTAATCTGTGGGCATTCTAGAGGGAAAACAAAAGGATAATTCAATATAAGACATTTTTGAAAAGTAGAGAGGGAATATTTCTAGAGGAATGTGATATATGGCCTGTTAGAAAAGATTCTGAGAATCTGGGGATAAACAAAAGTAGACTAATTTTTCTGTGTGTACAATTGACTTTGTGTATGAGAGTAAGTGATTTTTATTGAAGTGCCATCTAATAAATATGGCTAGAAATTTATGTTTAGTTAAATCCAGTTCTGTTGGAATACTGGTTTTACTCATTTTCGGGTAAGAATTTTTATTGATCTGATTTGTAAAGGAGACTACTATACAAAGAAAGTAAAACCTATTCAAGAATATGAGGAAGGTAATGAAAAGTGAACTCAAGCCATGCTTTCCAATAGAACTTGTCTTAAGAATGCTGAAAGCATTCAGTTTTGGTTTCATGACACATCAGAATATGCTAATATTGGAAGGTGGGGTTTGAATAATACATATGATGGAATACATTAGAGGTGCATCTGTAGGACAAAGTTAATATGTGGTAAAAAGCAAACGTGTTGATGTAAAGAAACTTTCTTGTTGCCCTTTCAAGGAAAACAGTAACCTAGGTAGCGTTATCATCATTTGTTAGCCAAAAGCATTGGTCTCATTTATATCGGATCCAGATGCATAAATAGGAAGGGAAATCAGAGTTTGTAAAATCTATTATTTCCTTCATTGCCTCTTGTTTGCGATTCCTACCATCTCTTTAAACTCTGCATACAAGTTATTTTATTGAAATTACAGCTAAACTCTGGACTTCAAGACTGTCAGCAAAGTAAAATTTAAAAAAAAATAAAAAAAAAAAGTCCACACGTGCTCGCATTTAAATAATTTCTGATAGTGTGATAGATACCAGTCTTCCTGAATAAAGAAAGCTTAATGGAATCATGGAACGTGATATCCTGGGCAGTCTGTCTGTCTTTGCTATTGTGGAAAAAAAAATAACTGAGAGAACCTGGGATCAAAATTTGCCAATCTTCATCATTCGGAAAATTCAAGGTATTAAATAATTCTAGTGTAATTATCTCGTATTTAAAAAACCCCCAACCTGTCACATTCTAAAAATAGTTTTAAATTACTTGCTAGTCATTATTACACCACACAGTTATCGGCAATGCATCTGTCTTAGTGAAGGCTGAGGCTTAACAGGGTGAGCAGGAGAAAAACTAAAAAGTACAAATACTTTAAAGGAGAGCAAAATGAAACAAAAAAAGAGGTTAAGTAGTGAAAAAAGCCAGGATGGATGTAGAAGAGTCAAAAGGCAACCAAGCCTTAACTAAAACTATGGGCATTCAAGAGAGGGATGAGGGATGCAGATTTTCAAATAGGGTAAAAGAATTTATCATAGCCAAGATAAATATGAAAACATGGAGGAGAGTGATATGCTGTTGGGAAAGATTATAAAAAGCCAAATGATAACACAGTTTGAGCATATACAGTTAAAAAAAAAAAAAAAAAAAAAANAAAAAAAGAAAAGAAAACTAAGGTAGGTAAATTTTCTTTTATCCAAAAAAGTTGATTGGAAGCAATCTAGACAATTAAATTTGCTTTCAGCTCTTTTGTTGTTTGGCGTTTGTAGAAGTGGTGTTTGCAAGCGAGTCCGTGGAGGACATTAAAGTTATTACTGTGTGAAATGAAGTGGGAAACAATTGTGCTGGAGCCATTGCCCCATTTAACAGGTGTTCACTAAATCTGTCTGTCTTCTGTTTGTCTGTTGTCCGAATGCTGTGCCTGGGCACTCCCCGTAAACGGTGTTCTGAGGGATACTGTTGAAAATGTATTAAGAATTTTGATTGACATGGAAAAACCGCGTCACCAGGGTAAGGGAGAAAAAAACGTTTGAAAGCGATGGCAGTTTCTTACTCAATTTACTAAGAGTTACAGTCTGCGATGGGAAGATGCTTTGCAAAGAAACATTGCAACTCACTCCTCCTTAAGATGAACTAATGACGGTCAGGGCTTCCGTACAACAGAATGTACTGGTGAGAGACCCGGTAGGATATGGTGGTGTTGCATTTGTTTCAGTGTTGTCTGAAGCTGATTTACAGATCGTGCCGCTAAATTTGACTCTGATCGGTAGTTTGTTCTAAATAAAGTATTTGTAATATAGTCAGCATGTAGAGAAGTTTCCATCCTAAGTGTTGGAAAAGAAAGGGAGATTTTGATAACAATTGTGTATGTGGAGCTGTGGAGACATAAAATGAGAATTTGTGGTCTTCAGCTGAAGTAGGGGAGGGGTTGAGAAAACATGGCCATCTGTGCCCTACATGGAAGGATACAAAAAAAGTCAGCTGAGGCTTTGCTTTCAGTGCTTTTCCCTGGCAAGGCTCCACTTTTTGAAAGCCCGGGATGAGGAACAGTAATGCTGCTAAAGCCATCTGGAGTACAGAGAGAGCTTATGACAATGATACGGAGGTCGGAAAAATTCTCGTGTGAGGAAAGAGTTTCTTCTTCGTAGAGGAGAGGAGAACAAGAAACAGCATAATAAAAGCATACAGGATAATGAATAGTACTGAGGAGATGCATCAGGAAGTGACATTCTCTGTTTCATAACAGAAGGACGTAGAGGTTGTTCATGAAATGAAAAATTAAAATTTGCTACAAGGTAATATTTTTCAGAGTGTGTAATTAGACTCAGGAACATTAAGAGTAACAAGAGGAACCAGGAAGGGACTGTGGACCTTGATAATAAAACGATAGCGAGTTTGTTAGGCGGTACAAGATACGTGACATGAAATACAAGATCTTACGTTCCGTGGTTAAGACAAGCTCTAGGGGAATATATGAGAGTTTCATGAGAGACACAGTACCCCACCACTTCTCGCTTTAATAAATAGAAGTATCTTTTTCTGAACCGTATCAAATTAGTGATGCTTTAGACCTGTACGACAGATCTTCTGGCTTTACGGAAAGGGAAATCTGAAGACGTAGTTCCAAAACATAGGGGACTTGCAGGGGTGTAGCTAAGGTAAGCCCCCCATCTCTTCTTCCTATCCCTCACCACATATCCCCATCTGTGTCTTTGTTCAGGAACTAATCTTTGTGAGGCTGTACTTTAAACTAGATCACTGAAGAGATGGGAAAAAGCCTTGTTTCTAACCCAGGCCATTATTTTAGCGACCTGGTGTACAGCATTGCTCTACCGGTGGTGGCATCGGCACAAATGACGGCATAGCTAGCTGCGATGCGGTGCAAGTTCAAACATTTTGGGGTGGAAATTTCTTAAACTATTTTCTCCGTCAAAGTTGGTATCTCATTAAACCGCAGTCAGTAGCGTGGACTTGTAGAGCTAGAGAAGCTCTGGTTAGCGGTCTCTGAGATCAGTTTAACTGTAGCAGCACAGCACTCTGCAGGGAGCATCATACTGCTGCTTGAGGAAGCGTAGTGTCAGGCTCGTGATGGTTATGCACTTTTGCGAAGCAGCGGGTGGAAACTGATGGAAAAGGTTGCTGCACCCTAGCCCATCTGCTCAGCATCAACCTCCTGCTAGGTGTTCCCTCACATCTGCCAGTTGTTACCCTTTAATTGGAAGTTCAGGTGTAGCCCCTTTGGTGTTAAGGAGAGGCCAAACTGTAGCCCGTCAGTCAAGTAGGAGAATGTATTTAGCAGAACAAATGCAGGCTTTGACAATCGAGGTCGTGCTCACCCCACTAATAAATGTCCTGGGCAGTCGGTTCCTTCGGTCGGATGGTTGGTCCACCCTTAAATAACCAAGGCCTGTGAATTCCTTTTCCAGTTTCTCTTTTTGAAGCAATTCGAACAACCCCAAAAGCCTTGGGTTGTAATTTTTGCTCTCAGTCTTTATTAGTTAAAAGGGTGCACATGCTAGCCACAAGGTACCCCTTTAAGTACTTACTTGGTGATCTGTTGAACTGCGTTAGTAAAATTTGTGAGGTATATAGTCAACTACAGAACCCAATCCAATAAAAGACCAGTTTTAATTGCCTTATTTCATTCTCTTAATAGCTACAAATACCATATACTCTGCAATTTAAACCAATACAATTGTTCTGCTTTTGAAGCATGAAAGTTCCCTCTGAAGTAGAGGACCATTAGTAAAAACACCAGAGCTCGAATTTCTCATGCTTGTGCTCACCTGACTCTTTTGAGATTAGTTTAACGACTTAAAAAATGTTTCAGCTGTCTAGCTTGGTTCAGTTTGACTGAAATAGGTTAGGGAGTCCTCATCTGCTAGTGTCTGTAGCAGATCTGAGGCCTGGTGGTAGCTTTTGGCAGAGGGGACCTTTAACAAGCAACAGAGGGCAGGTATATCTTCTGCTACTGTACCTGCTTTATGGGAGGATATTGGACGGTATCTCTACAGAACGGTAAGGTTTAGGTAACTCGAAGAAGGCTCTAGAACCAGGCTAGCCTGGGTTACTTCTTTTTGGAAGTTATTTTCTTTTCTCTATCTTAAATACTAAAGTTTCAAAATGGATCTCCAACATACTAATTATGTGAAATCTGTCTATCCCTCAGCTTTTCCCCGCACCCCACGCTCTCACAGCCC